>PVKU01005360.1:47562-125087 GCA_004027475.1 Anoura caudifer | reverse complement strand
ACAGCCCCACCAGGCACAGCCCCTCCAGGTACAGGTACAACAGGCACAGCCCCACTAGGTACAGCCCCCACCAGGCACAGCCCCACCAGGCACAGCCCCTCCAGGTACAGGTACAACAGGCACAGCCCCACTAGGTACAGCCCCCACCAGGCACAGCCCTGCCAGGCACAGCGCCACCAGGTACAGCTACACCAGGCACAGCCCCTCCAGGCACAGCCCCACCAGGTACAGCCCCACCAGGCACAGCAGACAGGAGCTGGTCCACATGTCTTGGCACCTGCTGGCCTGTGACACAGGTTGTCCCTGTGCATATACCTAGGGGACCCAAGTCAGGAGAGAGGATTCAGCAGGTACGAAGGCCTTTTACTTTTGCTCCTTTCAACCAAGGGTTTGTGACGGAGCCTGGCGAGGGACAGGTTGAGAGGGTCCCTTGGCCCCGACATGCTGGGCAGACCCTCAGGCCGGCTGGGGCTGCTGCGCTGCCACCTGTGCACCTGTCCTCACGGGGCCACGGGGCCCCTGTCAGCGCCCATGGCCGCTGTCCCCAGCCCCTCTGGTGTCTCATGCAGCCCAGACATCTGAACCACTGAGGAGGGGGGCAGGGCAGGAAGCAGCCTGTCCCCCGGGGAGGGTGACACAGATACACACACACACCAGTTTGCTCCGCACCAACAATGAGTGGGGCCGGGCAGGCCTTCCTGTCGTCAACAAGTCCCCACTGTCCCCGAGGGGGCCCCGCAGGGAGGGGACCCTGCGAGAACTCCTGCGCACACATCCATTTTCCCCGGCAGGAGCTTATCTCCAGCAAGAATCCGTCCTCAGCTTTTGTGAGACGGCCCCTCAGGACCCGCCTCTCTCCCCCGGCCCCTTCCCCTCTGAGCCCAGGATGGCAGGGGCCCCAGAACACACCCCTTCACCCCCCTTCTTCCACAGCAGCCAATTTGCTCACAGAAGCTGTGAAGGGCTGGATCAAAGTCAAGGGTTTCAGGTGGGGAGTGAAATTCCACGCTTATCTGCAGAGGAACCTGAGATAAGGCGATAAGCCTCCTCCCGCCTCCACCCTCTGCCCTTGGCCTTTGCTCCCTGTGGAGGTGCACACTAGGCAGGCAGAGACAGACCCTCCTGGTGATGCCCCAGATTCCCAGCCCCCAACGCAAGGCCACCTGTCCCCACCCCCAAAGCTGGCAGATGGGGCTGTGGATTCAAGGAACTGCAACTTATTCATCTGCAAAGTGAGGGATTCTTTCTCCTCCTGCAGACGACTAAATACTGCAGTGAGTTTTGGTTTCGGCAAAGCCTCGGGCCTGGAAGTCAGGGCTCCTGGCCCGTTCTCTGCCACCCGCCCCGCCCTGCCTGCCAGTCCCTCTGCCAGGTGGAGGGGTTGCTTCCAGCCCACCAGCCCTTGTGAAAAGCCATTGCCCATGCAAAAAGCCAACCACAAGGGAGGCTGCTGGCTCTGGTGCAGCACCCGTGGCCTCTGTCTGGGCTCAGGCTGGGGTTGGGGTCGGGGCTCAGCTGCAGGGTGGGAAGCTGACGGGGGCTGGGCAGCACCACGTCCCGGGCGAGGGCTCTGTGTGCGGAGGGAAGCGGAGTGGGCTGCAAATCCACCTCCAGCTCTCCCTGCGTCTTGGGCGAGTTCCGAGTCTCTCCTACAGGGTGCGGGCTTGTGAGAATCCTCACTGAGCATCTAACTCTGTCCGAGGGGCAGGGAGTGGGCACTCTGTTGGGGGCGCCCTCAGCCCAGTGAGGGGTGGACTCTGGTTCCGGCCCACAGGCTGGGAAGCAGACAGCAGGTGCAGCACCGCCCGATGGCCAAGTCCGACAGGGGACACCAGCGTTGAGCGAGGACACACAGCCCCTTCCTCCAACGGTCACCAGTCGGGCACCTGGACTCTGGGTCCCACCGACACACCAGACTCTCAGTTAAATCTGCATTTCAGATAAACGACAGGTACAGTTCAAGTGCAAGGGCACCCCTCTGTTCCTCAGTCCTCCCAGGCTGGCAGAAGGGCCGAGGCCTGCAGGTGCAGAGCTGGGTTCAGCCAATGGGAGGCGCCGCAGGAGACAAAGGTGGGAGCAGTGGGGGAGAAGCAGCGGCCTTTCCGTGCTCTCTGCCCCGGAAGGTTCCACCGGCAGCAGGCTCTGCCTCTTCAGTCACTGTGGCTCCCGCCCCGGCAGGCTCACCTCCGCCCAGGCTCCCATCCGGTGACTCTGGTCCTTGGACTCCAGGATCAGGACTGCCCCCTCTGACCGTCTGACCCTGTGGGACTGGCCTCCCGTCACTCCCCGCCGCGGCTGTCCCCTGGAAGTCGAGGGGCTCAGCGCTCCAGGGCCCTTGGCTGGAAGGCGGCCTTTCAAGGCGCTGAGAAGAAGGGCCCTAGCAAGCCACACGGTCAAACAGTCACATGTTTTTGCAACATTTGCAAAAGGGAAATAGTCTCACTGCCATCAGTTGAGATCACTATTTCTGCTCTGCACCCCCCCACCCCCGGATCAGGTGCCACCGGAAGCGTGGCTGGCACCTGGGGGCCCCTGCTAAGGAGAAGTCGAACGGGAAAGGGACTCCGTTGGGTGACATTTATGTCGTTCACAGTCACTTCCATGCAGTTACGTGACAGCTGGCCACCCCAGTGTGGAAGTCCAGGAAAAACACTCTGTCCACCCGCTGCTCCGAATCTGTCTACTGCGCAGACTCAGAAGGGGTCAGACATGAACTTGTCCTGAAAAAACAAGGGCAGTGGGGGGGGGGGAGGGGCGGGGAGCAAGGTTCGAAATGGGTGGAGCCAGAAGCTGCGCCCCGCAGGAAACCATTCCAATCGCCAGACACGAAGTCGTAAGCAGAGAATCCAACTCTCTTCCATGTCGACCAAAACCACAAAGTCTCTCTGGTCGGAAATAAAGGCAAGGATGCAGATACCATTGTCCCATGCTTTTCTTGATGGGAATCACACAGTTTATCAGAATTTTCGTGCCCGTGGGGCAAACAGCAAACCCCCATGAACCCCGTCGGGAGTCACACTTTTTCATGCATCCCAGCTACCAAAAATAGAAAATGAATTTTGATCAGCCAGAAAGATGAATTAACTTTCTGTTGTCCCAAAAGAAAATGACCTTAGCAAGTCACAGGATGAAGAAGTGACCAAAGAGCCTGCAGCCAGAAGTGTAGGGAAAGAGTAACTTTGCAGTTAGGATAGGTAGTTAATTATAAATTTTTTTTTAAAAAAGCGTTATTTTTCTGGATTGTGTGATGCTTATGATATTGGGCTCCTGTTTAAAATGGGTAATTTGGCCCTGGCCAATGTGGCTCAGTGGGCTGAGCATCGTCCCACAAACCAAAAGGTCACAGGTTCAATCCCCTGTCAGGAAACGTGCCTGGATTGTGGGGTCAGTCCCTGGGCAGGGCGCGTATGAAAGGCAACCAACCAGCGTTCCTCTCCCTCCCTTCTCCTCTCTCTAAAATCAATAAGCATGTCCTCGGGTGAGGATTTTTTTTTAAAGTATAATTGGCTGTGATGTCTCCTGACTTCCGAACCCTCCAGCGGGGATGGACCCAACGCACACGCCACAAACAAACCCCACCCATGAGAAGGACGAGCAGCCCCACAGAGAAGGGCCATGGGCGCGCGGGCCTGTGGGAGGATGGGGAGCTGCGGGAAATTGCTGACTGTGGCGGAAAGGAGCGGGAGGACAGGCTGCATCCGCCCTGGACGGCCCCCGGTCACCAAGGTCGACGAGGCGCGTCACCGAACCTTTAGGTGGCTATTGGATTAAAGCACAAACACATTCCACAGAGAGAGGCGGGGCTCAGGGGCTGAGGGTACAGAGGGCCTGGGAGGGCTGACGGGGAAGACGGCAAGAGAAAGCAGAGGGTGGCCACGGGGCGTGGGGGTGCAGGCGCCCGGCGCTGCCGACGGGCCCGTGGGGCCTGCAGGCTCCAGAGGAACCCAACCAGGCAGCAGGACCCATGACCACCAGCAGGGGTGGCCAGTCACCTGGGGCGACCAGGGGATTCACGCTGGCCCAAGGAAGCAGAGACACCTCCTAGGGGACATGTCTTAGGGGCCAAGGAAGAGACGAGGGAAGGAGAGGCTGAGCAGAGCACCCGGCCCTGAACGCCCGTCAGAGGGAGAGGCCAAAGGCTGTGGGCAGGGAGGCTGATGTTTTCAAGGACCAGGACGCCCTGGGACATCTCCATGGTGATGAGCGGCAGGAGAACCAGGCAAATGGCATGTTCTGTTTCCAAAAATGCCCGAGCGGAACGCTTGTCTGCTCCAGGGGGCGGCTCCAGGGGCCCTGGGGAAGGGAGTCACCTCGAGCACCATTTCATTCCATGAGTCACCTGGAAACGGGACCAGTGCCCAACCAGCCCGTGCCCCACCTCAGAGAGCACGGCTGTTGTCACATCTGCCACACAGCAGCCTCCACTGGGGGTCACGGGGCCACGGCGCCAAGGTCAAGCAGGCCGGTCAAGAGCGCTGGTAAGAGGTCAGTTAAGTAAATTAAGGAACAGCCACTCTGAAGGGCCATTCAAGCTGTAATTCTGGAATCCGCGCATGAGATCTGGTTTCCAGCAAAAAGAACAGAATTAGAAATGATTCCCAGAGGGAACTGCAACCCTGAACACATGTCGCAGACCTTTGTGTGCAGACAGGGGCTGGGGGCGCCTGGGGGCCGCCTGAGAACCGCGGGGATGGAGGGTTTCTCCTTCAATCTCCTGCTCACGCCGCTGGGCTGTGAGCAACGAACAAGACGGACAGCAAAAATAAAAGCAAACGGGATGGGAGAGGCGCACAGTGTATTTTAGGAAGCTTCCCTTAAAAAAACAAACAAAGCAAAGCAAAGGTCTGGCAGCTGAAGTGTCCACCCCCAGCTACCAGGTTGGCACCGGCATCCGGGGTGACTCACTCCCCCAAGCGGAGGGTTTGCCACACCTCGGGCCCCGGACGCCGGAGGCAGCTTGATGCCAACGCTGAGAAGGAACCCACCACCCTGCCTCTCCAGCCCACATCACTGCCACCGCCGGTGTCCTGGGCACCGGTGGGTGCCCTCTGCCGCCTGGTGTCCCCACGGTGTCTGCACTGGGTCATCTCTGCACAACGAACGACCCCAGCCCTGCCCCTGGACACACATGTGGGTGCTGTAGCCACAGAACCGTCCCCCAAGTCCCTCCGGGTTGACCAGCCCAGGCTGGGAGGCAGCAGCATCTGGATTTAACCCACTTCCCCGGGGCTCGGGTTACAGGAGAGCTGTTCCCCCTGCTGGGAGCTGGGAGCTGGGAGCTGGGAGCTGATCCTGGTGGAGACGGGGCCCAGTCCATGAGGAAGCCTCGAGAGCCCTGGGACGTGGGTCGGATGCGCCTGACAGACTAGCCCAGAGGCGGCTGGCCAGCTCACCTCCGCCCAGCCTTTCCTGGTAACCCCACCTGTTGCGAGCCATCTGGAACCTGGGCCGACACTCACAGCTGCTAGCAGTTCAGCTGCTGCCCCAACATGCCTGGCCCGGCCAGGACAAGTGGCCCAGGAGCGGCTGCCGTGGTCGGCCCCCTGGCTCCCAGGCGCAGCCTCGGGGTGGGGCCCAGAGGGTCCCAGCCGCAGCTGAGGCTTCCCTGCACACCTCTCAGGCTGTCGGGGAGGAGCAAGGCCTCTCCAGGAGCCAGGAGGAGGGCAACACCACCCCTCACCCCCACCGTCCATCCTGGGGAAAGAACGGTTCCATGGGGTGAGCAAGACAGAGGCCTTTCTGGCCCTTGTCCCCCCAGCCAGCACTTCGGGGGGCCCTTGGGTAGCTGGGCCCACACAGGCAGGTCGGAGGGGCCGTTCACCCCTCCTCTTCCCCAACGCAAAGGGCCGCTGGAGGCCTCAGGCCAGCGTCCCTCGGAGGATGACCGGGGACTTGCATTCCTGCCACAAAAGCAGGCAGCCTGGGCCCCTGAAATCCATCAGCTTACTCTGCCTGCTGCCGCCCCTTTTCCTGTCCCGGAGGCTCCCAGCGGCCACGCTTCGGAGAACCAGGTCAGATGAGGCCCAGAACAAAGCTCGGTTGTTGCATAGCTTCCAAGAGGCCACCGACGGCAGGACGCCGGGAGCCGCCCCTGTGCCGGCAGCAGCTCGATGCCCCCTTCACCCCGACTGCAAATAGACCCGGGCCCTGGGCGGGACCAGAGATAAGGCAGAGAGAAGCAGGGCTGGGAACGGAGCCATGCTCAGCCCTGCATGCCCAAGGCCACACCGTCCTCCTTTGCTGTGCCGAGAGCAGCCAGGTGCAGGAGGGGTACCGGCACCCGCCCAGCCCCCAGCTCCGCAGGGCTGCTGCAGCAGAGCCTGTGGGCCCCGTGGTCCCAGGCCTGACTCTGGTACCCTCACCCCTCCCCAGGGCCCTGTGCCCAGCAGGACAGACTCCCTGCAATCTGTGCTTCTGGACCAGCTGCCCTCTGGCAGCCAAGGTCGCTCCAGCGGACCCAGTCCCAGCAGGGCGGGGGCTGAGACCTGTGTGCTCCGTGGTGGTCCCCAGAGGGCTTCAACTCACCACTTGTACCCACAGGTGCCTCATAAATCCCCTGGCAACACCTAGACTGCGGGCGTTCCAAGGCCATCGCTCCGACAAGCAGAGGCAGAGGAACCCAGCCTGCGGCCTCCTTCCCCGCCCAAACGCCCGCGCTCCTCAAGGCCCAGGGCCTCTCTCTGCAGCCCTCCCCTCCCCCAAGGCCACTCACTGGACCCACCCAGGAACCAGCGCTCCTCAGGCCCCAGGCGGGCCCTGCGCGCTGCGAGCCGAACCTTCCCTATCAAGTACATCTTAAGCAAACTGCAGCGCCCACGCCACACTGCCCATGGGCAAACAGCAGGAAACAAAGTCCAGCCCCAGGGTCCCACCCGCGGGCGCCTGGCGGCCCAAGGAGACCGTCGTGGGAGAAGGGGAGTGCCTCTTCCTGCTCTTGGGGTCCTTGGTCCTCACGTAAGCTGTCCTCTGACTTGCACCTGGACATGGACTCCAGACCACTGCCCCTGAATGGTCATCCCACGTCCCCGCTGCAGCAGTCCTGGCTTGCACACGCACACGGGGGTTCTGGGAAGAGTGTGGGCCGCCTCAAACTCAGGTACCGGTCAGGTGCTGGCACCTGGTTCTCGGACCCCCTTGGGGCAGGCTGGGGAGAGGCTGGTGGGCAAGTGGCTGCGGTCTGGGGTAAGCAGGAAGGCCTGAGAGTGCCTCCTTGCTCTGAAGCGGGCTGGGGAGAGGACGGGCTCCAGGCCTCAGGCTCAGCCAGCTCTCCCAGAATTGGAAGGGGGCAGCTTAGGGGTCCATAAGGGTGCGTGACCCTGGGCACGAGTCCAGTGGAGCTCAGACTGGCTGCACGAGGTGGCTCTTCCTCTCCACCCGGGCCCCCTGCATGAGCCAGAGTAAGCAGGCTTGGACATGAGAGGACAAGAGGTAATGAGAAGGGATGTGGGTGGGGGCAGAGAGGGGGGCAAAGAGGAGGAAGAAGCCCTGCCTTCGCACCCTGGGGGAGTCCGCTCACTGGGGAAGTTCCTCTTCCTTCCCAGAAGTCAGCTCCTGAAGCGCTGGTGGGGGAAGGTGGGTGAGCAAGGGCATCACTGTCCCCTGGGTGCAGCCTCCGGCCCTGCCCTGGCCCCTGGAGAGGTCACCCCAGCTCAGAGGCCTGTGACCTTTGATAGGCCAGGTGCCCCTCTGGGAATCTCCTGAAAGCCACAAAAGATCTTAGAATAATTCTCATGTGCACACACAGACCCACCCTCTGCCCCCATTTCTTTGGCTCTCCAGCCCCAGTTAAGGGTCCCCTGTGCCACTAGGGATTCCCAGGGGGATCAGGACACTGAAGGGTAAGCTTTGCGTGACCCAGCACACGCAACAAGAAGCCCCAAACTGAGAACACCAGAGAACCAGCGGGGCGGGGCCTGCGGCCTGCTCGCGCCCCAAGGAGCCGGGGGAGAGGCCAAGCACACTCCTGGCCCCCAAACAGGCTCGGGTGCGGGAAGGGCGCCAGCAGCTCCCTGGCATCCTGGCAAAAGGGGTGGCTCAGGGCCTCCCCATCTTTCCGGCCGCTGCTGAGGGTGAGGATGACAGCAGCTGCCCGGTTACGGAGCAGGCCTTTCTCAGCCTTCCGTGCACGGGCCCATCCGATCTCCACAACCAGCCAGCCTTGCCCCTTCACAGCTGAGACAGACGCACGAGACAAACACCTCGCCCCACAGCCAGGAGGTGCGCACCTGAACCGCAGGAGCCCCCCACAACCTGGGCTGCACCGCCTGCTGACTGCCACTCCGAGCTCTTCCCGGTGGGAGCGACAGGGGAGGTGGATCCAGGAAAAGCCTGCCCTGGCGTCCCGCGCCCACCCACCTGGGCCTTTGCTTTGTCCCCACCTGGAAAGGTCCTTTTTAATCTCCCCCCTACTCAAAATGTCTCATTCCTCAAGGCCCAGTCCAACCTCGCCTCCCCCAAAACCGCCCATCCAGCCCGCGCCCCTGCTGCCCGGGCGGAAGGGGTGTGAAGGTGAAGGAGCTGCTACCTCGTGGGTGTTCCCTGCGAGCCAGGACCACGCTGTGGCCACGCTGTGGCCCTGGCTGCACGTGGCCAGCACACAGTGTGTATTCAATGAGTGCGTATAGACCCAAGGCCCTGGGCATCCCCCCACCCCAAAGATATTTTTAAAATGTCCCTCTTTGCAGAGACGCATGAGTGCTCAAACCAGCTCGCTGAGGACCTTATAATCACGCAGCATATTTTCTAGCCCAAAACTAGGTCCGGAAGCAGCAATCCCACCCACCCAAGTGAAAAACGTAAGCCCTCCTGGTTGTCCTTGGACTCCCAGAGCAGGGTTGTAACGCTGTTTGACGCTTTCCTTCATTTCATGGCGCTGATGCTCGGCAGGGGCCAGCCCACCCTCCGCAAAGCGTCCCTCCTCAGACCGGGGGCACCAACGGAGCTGGAGCCCACTCAGGAGGAGGCCAAGAGGCCCTCCAGCCCGACCCCACGCTGGGACAGAGGGACCCAGCATTCCTCGGCCGCCTGCCAGGACGGGGACGAGCTGGAAGCGGTCCAAGCCCTCCTTGCGCTCGTCCCCCAGGGCCTCGCCCTTTCAGAAAACACAGGAGCTGGTGCGCACTCAGCCCGTAAACCCCACTTCCACCCACTGCAGAGCGCCTCGTGGGTTTTTTTTCACCTGGGAGAGGGAGTAGGCACAGAGGAGACCTCAAACCCACTCCCGAGGCCCTCTGGCATCTCAAAGTTCCCCCCAGGGAAGGGCCAAGGACCTATAACCTTAGGGTCAGGGTGGGACCACTCCCCAGCTGCAGGTGAAGTGCGGGGAGCCCAGGGCAGGAGGAGCAAACCGCCATCGCTGGGCCGTGGCCACACGCGCAGCGATGCCCGCAACCATCTCAAGTATTTGGAGCATGCTGGGGAGGGAGGGAGGCCGAGCACCAAACCCCAGCCTGTGCCACCTGGAAGCCCCGTCCTCCCGCCCCCCAGAGCCACGCCGGCGCACCCCCGTGTCTGAGCCGGAGCCTCGCTCAGGGGTCTGAAGGGCCGTGCCGTTTGCAGCAAGGGGTGAAGTCGAAATCTGAAGCCACTGACCCAGAAAGGTATTTTGGAAGTTCTGAGCAACCCTCTCGGAGACCAGCTAGCTATTCCTTATCACTCGTTTTGGTTCCAGAATGTGGAAGGCAGGAGATGAGACATGGCCCGAAGGCAGCACGAAGGCCCGGATGGCCTCCGCAGCTCCAACCGAGTCCCCCGATTCTGTCCTCTTACCAGTAAGAATTAACTCCTGGGTCCTTGGCAGAAAACTTACTGTCCAAATAGGTCAAGGAGAGCAACTTCAAGTTTGCAGGGTGGGCAGAAAAGGAGATGCTGTCTACTATTTGGTAACCGAGAGGACAAAGGATCCTGGATCCTTAGAGGAAAACCGCAGGCCTTTGAGGTGGTGGCCTCAGTTTGCCCGTCTGTGAAATGGAACTTCAGCGTACCCAAGGGGAGAGGCTTACAAAGGACCCTGAGCGCACCGAGAGCGGGTCAAGCCTCTTCCACCTGTGTGAGGTCAAACCTATGCCAACCTACAAGGATGGCTCTTGGGACCCAAAAGATGAACGAGTTGTTGAGCCTGGTGGTGCAGGGTGCTCGCATTTGGCAAGTTTCCGGTGTTCCGCTGGGTACACTGCGGCCCACGCCTCCAAGCTGGAGGCTGAACCCAAGAAAATCTTCCACTGAGCCGCCGTCTACACACACACACACACACACACACACACACACACACACACACACACGGGGACCCGAAGTACCCTGACCTGCGGCGCCTGGAAAGTCAGCAATTCCAGCGAGAATGCAAGGGCCGGGAGGGCGAGCAGGAGGGGAAGCCCCAACAGCGACCCTCACAGCGGCCCCACTGAGCGAGCAGGGCTGACAGAAAACAGCAGGGGACCCTCGGCTAAGATCTGAAGCGGGTCCGGCCGTGGAGGGGTCAAAGAGGGCTCAGGCACCCGGACTTCCCACGCACTGGAGCCGAGGGGAGCGCCAAGTCCGTCGAGGGGTGCAGTGCCTGGGGACCCCTCGAACTCCCTGGGACGGAGGCTGCATCAGCTGGCCGGGCGCGAAAGCCTCACGCGCCGAAGCCTGCGCTGGGAGCTCCGGGACCCGCTCGGCTCCCGGGGCACCTCGACTGCCGCGACCGGCGCGGCTCAGGTAAGAAGGGCTCGTCCTGGGATACGGCCCCCTCCCCGCCCCGGACGCAGCGCCCACCTGAGTACTTCTTCATGGTGCCTCCGTGGCCGCCGCTCCCAGGAAAGTGTGCGGCGGGGCCGCAAGGCGCGGGCTCCCAGGTCGCTAATCCCCAGCGGCAGTGGGAGGGCTGGGCACGCGGGGGAGGAGGCGGCCTGGCTCCGCCCCCGGCCCCGCCCGGCCCCGCCCCGCGGAGGTGCGCACTGAGCCCTCGGCGCTGCGCTGCACCTGGCGGACGTGCGAGCCGCGTACCGCCCGGGAGGGGGCGCGTCCCCGGCGACCTGCACTGCACTCGCCCCGGCTCAGCCCCGCTCGCCCCGCGGTCCCTGCACTGCAGCCGGACGCAGGTTGCACGAACGTGGGGGTGTGGGCGTGTTGCCCAGCGCGCCAGCCACCACACCCATCCCCCAGGTGCCAATGGTTCGTCCCAGGGCGTCGCTGCCACTTTCCCTTTTGGAGTCGGGGCAGGGCGGGGCCCGCCAGGTGGCAACGGGAGGAGGAGCCAGCACAAGAAAGCCCCGGGGCAGGCGGTGGCGCAGCGGGCACAGCCCGGGGGGTCGGAGTCCGGCGCCGGCTTAGCAGCAGGGCAGGCGAGGCACTTTGCCTGCCCCGCTACCTTTCCGGTAATCAAAAGCGCGGACTGCATGGACTCCTCTGTTGAACTCACCTGTAAAATGGGTGCGTGGGACCAGGCGGTAATTTCCGTTCCACCCGAGAAGCAAGGTGCTCCTCTCCGCGCCGTTACGGTGCGCGAACCAGGCCTCCGCATGGAGGAGCCGAGCGCAGGGACCTGGGTCTTTCCGACACGGACCATACGGCCGCGGTGGGAGTGTGCATGCCCCGGCAAAACTTGTGCAGAATTATTCAACTCTTGTATCCTTGTAGTCTTGTAACAGAAAGTTTCCATAGTGAGTGGGGTTTTTATGCACAGACTGAAAATGATGAATCTTGTCTAGAGGGTGGTGTCAGAATTTTACTGGGGTGATGCCAAAACGCGGTCTTGAAGAGTAAGTGGGGATTTGCCTAGTAGCTACGGTGATGCGAAGGCGGAAAAGGCGCGGATGAGCCTCGCAGGCGTGATGCGTCCCGGAGCGTGCCGAGGGGTACACACGGGGTGGGGGCGCTCCAGGTTCGCCAGCCGTGGCCCCCAGATGAGGCCGGGTGGGAAGGTGACTTGGGAAGCCACATGAACGCTCGGAGGGGGCGCAGCACCGCCTGCCCCTGCCCGCCATTCCAAATAGCACCCAGGACATGGAAAGCAGGGTGAACAGCTCCAAAAACCCTGCCCTTTTTCCTCTCCTTCTCCTCCCCTGCCACAGCCCTGCGGAGGGGGCAGCCCGCCCCACAACCTTCCCCAACCCCTGCTGGCCAGAGCGGATTGGACCAGAGTGGACGCAGACCCCACCTGGGGCACCTCCAGCCCTGCATCTGGGGATCAGAGGCTGAGGGAGGGAAGGGGCTGACGGAGGAAAGCACCCACCGGCCTGGGGAATTAGGTGAATTGTGAACAGCTGTACTTGGCGTCTGGGGTATCCACCCCCCCCAGACTCATGCCCCCCCCCACACACACACCCAATTGCCACTCGCTGCACCACATGCAAAGTCTGCTCTGACCGAGCCAGAGGCCTAGCTGTGTTCCGGATCTGGCCAGCAGCATGACGGCACATCCCTGATGCTGAGGCCTGGGGTTCTCAAATCCAGCTGCCTGCCGAGAATCCGTGTAATGCGCGCATTGTTGGCGTTGCTCCTTGTCCTCGGCTCCAGTCGGAGGTGCCGGGGCGCCAGTGCGTCCTTCCAGGAGATGGGCCCTGCAAGCAAGGGAAACCTCTGGTGCTCTGTGTGTCGGGTCTGCCCCCTCTCAGGGCCTCAGGGCTCACACTTCTGCCTGGGGGTCGTCATTCGCATGGACCTGGGCACCCAGAACACCTGCATCTGACAGGCCTCGAAATTAGAAGGAAGCACAGCACAGGGGGTGGGGCTGGGGAACGAGGTGTCCCGTGCCAGTGCCTTTTCAGAACGCACGGAGGTTCATTGCTTAAGCACCAAGTATTTAATTTTTCATGAACTCACTAAAATACTCGTGTATGACGTGATCGTCCACCTTCACGAATGGAGAGCACCAAACCTCCTCACAGCTCACAGTCACAGGAAGTGGTACCTTTAATCGGTATCCACTCATCCACTGCGTTGCTCCTTCACTCAGTGGCCTCAGGTGTTGAAAACTGCTCTTCAGCACGCAGCCCCTCCCTCCCCGCGCGATCCGCAGCACGTCAGGTTAAGTTCTCCGAGCCTCAGTTTCCACTCCTGCACATGGGGATTATCGTAACACCTCAGGCGGCTCACCGCAAGGTGGGCACAGTGCATGGGAAAGCCAGGTTGGCGAAGTGCCTGAGTGATGCCTCCACCAAAACCCGAAGCAGGTGGCGCTGGCTCAGGAGGCGGCGGTGGGCAGGCGCCTGGCAGCCTCGCAGGGCCGGGGGGGGGGGGGGGCGGGTTGAAGGAAAGTACAGAGGACACCACTGGTCGTGGAGGAGAGGGGACCTTCGTTTTGCGGGGCAGAGGGTTTCCCCAGGTCCACCTGGGGAACTGAGGATCCAGCCAAGGGCTTTTCCGGCGGAATGCTGAAGGCGGGGCCTGGCTCTGCCTGTAACCACACGCCGAAGGAGCCCCGGAGCTAGGAGCACGCTTCCGCCTTCAAGCGGAACCAGGAGGAAACGGGCATGGCCGACAGGTCTTCTTGGCCAGTCAGGGACCCGATGAATAAAGGGAATCGGAAGGAAGTCCACCTGGACCGTGAGGGTCTGTATCACGACCTCAGAGAAAAAGCAAAGGTGCCTCCTGCAGGCGTGGCCGTCGGGGCTCCTGGCTCCGGGATTCCGGGGCTCCGGGGCTCCAGGGCTCCTGGCTCCAGGCTCCGGCAGAGAAGGGCTGGTCGCAGGCAGCTTCGAGGTGCTGAGCGCGCCAGGAGAGGCTCCCTACTGTGTGACGGCAGCTCCGTGACATCCTGGAAGGGGCTGTCCTCAAAAGAGCACCCAGCCTCAGAAGAAGTCTTGTAAGAGTTTATTTGAGCCAAATTGACAACTGCCGGGAAGCAAAACCTCAACAAATAGAGAAAATTCCCCGGGGGACACACGGGGGTTACGTGAAACTCACCAGGGGGAGGGTAAGGGGGTGAGAGAAAGCAAAGCGGGGAAACCTCTGGGACTGGACACGGAGTAAACCGTGGAGACGCTCCCTTCTTCTACATCAGCGGGGACAGAAGTTAGCAATGACTGCTCACGGCGCACAGAGGTGGCATGTGGGCCGCAAGGTAAGGCCGTGGCCCCGGCTCCGGCTCTGGTGCCCAGACCGTGCCTCCCAGGGGTCTGGGAACGAGGAGGACGCGGACATCTCCTAGGTATGCCGTCTTAGACGCCCAAAGACGATAATGTCAAAGGTAAAGGGTGACTCTTGTCAAGGAAGCCACAGGCCCAGGACGTGACCCCCTGCCACGACCTGCTCTTAGTTAGGGATCCTTCCCTTCAGACCACCCTGACGGGTTACTCTGGCCTCCCCCGAGCGTGTCGGCCTTAGCATGGGGCCCCTGTCTCATCCACAAGGCACAACGTGGAGACAGAAATCCGAGGTGGCCAGGAGCTCAGGGGGTCAGGGGGAGGGATGGACAGGGGCACACAGGACATTCGGGCGGTGAAGCTGCCCTGTGTGGCACCGTCGACATCTGTCACGGCGCCACCACTCGTGGACCTGGACGTGAACGGCGGCAGGCTTCAGCCAGCAAACCCAGGCAAGTTCGGCTCATCCACGGTGACAGAGGGGCCCCACGGTCCCTAGACCAGAAATTCAGGCTGGACTGCATATGGGGGCTCTGTACTCACTGCTTAGTTTTTCCATAAACCTAAAACTGCTCCAAAAAAGGTCTGTTGCTTTTTTTTTTTTTTTTAAGTCTTACGGGTAAGGTTTTCATCTCATGGAGGGGTTTTAAATGCACAGGCAGCCCCCAAATTTCCACAGGACTCAGGTTCTTGGACTAAACGGGGTGAGCACAGAACAAAACGAAAAGAGGCTTCTGGACTCTGGCCTTCGGGGGAAGGAGACGGGCTGAGAAAGCTCTTCGGCCGTGAACTTGGACTTCTCAGGAGAGGGGAGGTGTGACTCAGCAGGCAGCTCCACAGGGCGGGGGGGGGCCCAGGCTGGGGCTGGGAGACCCCCCCGGGAGTCTCACCGGGGCCAGACTTGGTCCCCATGACTAGCTCCTGCCCCCCGAAGATGAGCTCCAGACCCTGAGGGACGGCTCCGGAGGGTTCTTGGGGCCGATGAGCATGGTTTGCATGTGGGAGGGATGTGAACTGTGGCCTGTGGCCGGGGGTGGGGCTGGGTCTGAACATGTTTCCCCAAAATGGCCACAATGCGACCTTAGCATTCCTCCTGCGTCCCCTCCCTTTGGATCTGAGGGCGCTTTTGGGGTTGTAATCCTTGAACTTGGAGCCTTGGGAGTCTGAGTACCCCGAAACCTGCGTGTTGTGGGGAGTACATTGGTTAGCTACTGCTGCGTAACAAATGTCTTCGGGGCTTCAAATGAGACACGTTCATCACCTCGCCGTCTCTGTGGTCAGGAACCCGGGCTCGGGTTGGCCGGGCGCTCGGCTTCAGAGAGCCCCGCAGGCTGCGGTTGGCTGATCTGCACGGTTGGCTCATCTGCAGGCTCCACTGGGGAAGAATCCATGTCCCAGCTTCTTGGGGTGCTGGCAGAATCCAGCTCCTCGGAGGCTGCTAGACCGGAGGCCGCCGTCTTCGGCAGCTGGAACCGATTTCCTGGCCGTGTGGAGCTCCGCCCACAGCAGCGAGTCCGTCACAGCCAGCAGGGAGGACAGCCTGCTGGCAAGGCGGAAACGGTCATCTTCAATCTGGTGGTGGAAGAGACAGCCCATGAGTTCCAGGAGGCAGGGGTCACCGGGACCCGCTTAGAAGTGACCCCGCACAGGGAGGTCCCCTTGTGGGGGTCAGGTCAGAGCCCCGGACTTTGCCTCTTTCCAATCCAGGAGCGAGGAGCGTACGCAAGCGAGGCCCCCAGAGAACGCTTCTCGAGCGTGAGCAGGTCCGAGACTTCCTGCGGTGGCCGGCGGCCCTGCCTTCTGCCCCGTCTCTGGGATCTGTGCCTCTACGCACGCCCTCTCTCTCCCGCCAGCTTCTTTCTAGCCCCCTGCCCGGCCACTCCCCGCAGGCTTCCAGGCCTGAGGGGTCAGACGTGTCTGCGACGACAGGCCAACCAGACGATCGCGCCTGCCCTCTGACCCAGGAGGGGCCTGGTCACCTGCCTGCGCGGCCACCTGTGACTTCAGCCGGGCCCGGCTGCTCTCTCCCTGCGCAGCCCAGCATCTCGGCTCCCCGAACCTGCTGGGCGGCGGAGGCCTTCCGCAGGCTCGGGCTGCACGTCGCAGGTGCGGCGATGCTGATGCATTCCCGTGCGAGCACGCGCACTGCTCCCAGGTTTCCGGGAAGCACCATGTCGGCGTTCACGGCAAGAGCTTTAAAAGGCCCATATGCTTTGTCCCGGTACTTGGTTGTTTCTTCGTTGGCTGATTCAACATGTATTTCTTGATTAGTCATTCTGGTCCCTGCCCTCTAAAGCGTGTCTGTTGGTAAGGAAAACAGACAGCAGCCAAGTAAGCACCTACGCAGCCTCATACCCCGTGGGGACCCAGGGCAGGCTTCTCCGCAGACGCGAGATTGGACGGACTCTGGGAAAGGGAGCAAGTCCCCACCCCCGCTCTCCAGAGCAGCAGCTGCTCTGTCCGATGGGATCACCCAGGCAGCTTTCAAAGCCACCCACCCGGCCCCACTCAGACCCCGCCCAGGTCCCACTCAGGCTATTAAATCAGAACCTGGGGGTGGGAGGGGAGGAGCTTTTCAAAGGCTCCCGGGCTGAGACCCTGGGCCTGTGGGGAGCCAGAGGCCTGTCCTGCAACCCCAGGGCTGCTGGGCATTGGCCAGTGCTCCCATTATCCCGAACCTCTGTGCCTCAGTTTCCGTGTCTACTCGGTGGGGAAAACGCTGCCTGCCTGGGCCACTGGGGGGCTGGTGGGCAGTGTGCCTCGTGTAGTGAGCCACTGTCTCACCATGGCCCTTGGGTCCCCAGCGTGGGTGGGGCATGAGGTACATGTGGATGCACAGCACAGGTCTGCCAAGGGGGTGAGAGCAGCCTGCGGGACCAGCCTGCTGCGACACGAGCCCCTCGAGGGACACGGGACATGGGACACACAGGCGGAGAGGAAAGCCAGGTGTCTCCCCTTGTCACGGAGCGATTGCATCACGGTGCTCCAGGGGAAGCGAATCTTAATTTGCTCTCCCTAGAAACATCAGTGAACACAGGGCCTGCCGGACAGGGTGCAGGGGCCTGTCCGGAACGGGGCGGGCAGCCCCGGGAGCGGCGGCGGCCGAGGGTCGCAGAGCAGGCTCCGCCAGTGCCCTGCAGCTCTCCTGTCTCCTCACAGTGCCCCTCGGCCAAGCTGCCAGGCAGAACCCAGGCTGCCAGCTTGGATCTGAACTTCAGATAAGCAACAATAACTCTTGCGGTATTGGCCCATGCACCAAATATACATATGTGTATATATATGGTGGTCCTGACAGTAGATGTAACTGGGCATCCTGTATTTTTATTTGCTAAATGGGCTAAACACCCCTGTGTCGTCAGCCCCCAGACCTAGACTGGTCGCCCTGGAAGGGGGCTTTGCCCACCCCCCACTCAGAGTCACAGACACCTGCTGGGGACCGGGGCCAGCCTGTGACCAGGCCTCACCTGCAGAGGCAAGGCCAGACAAGTGAGGACAATGCAAGGAGGCGAGGTATGTTTTTTTAAAATACAGATAAAGCTGAAGATAGTCTTTTTTTTTTCTCAGTTTTCCCTTCCTGTGTGTGTAAAGGCCCCATGTGAGAAGATGTTCTTAAAAATAAAATACTGGTGAGCAAGTAGCATGTGTCTTTTAAAATATATCTTTTTGGGAAAATGAAAACCTAAACTACCCCATCCTTAAAAAAATCTCCAATTAAACAGAGCTGTACTATGACCCCCCAAAACCTGGGGGAGGAGAAAGACGTCCCCACTCCGCAGTCAGGGTGGCTGGTCGGGGGGAGGGGTGGGGGCAGGCTCACAGCCCCTCGGCCCCCACGCCCTCCGGGGTCCCACCTTGCTTCAGTGTTCCTGCTACAGCCTCCTGTTTCTCTGCTCCCAGCGGGCACTCCCCACCTTTCCAGCCTCTGCACCCCACCCCAGCCCACCCCAGCCCCTAACCTGTTCCCCGAACAGGGCACCAGGAGGCCTGGCGGGGGCCTCCCTGGGATGAACGCCGAGCTGGGAAGCTCGGAGGAGCACTGAACCTGTCCGATCTTTCGTCTTCCTCCTGTGGAGCGGAGGTAACGACCTCCCCAAGCCGCAGGGCTGCTCACGACTGGTGTGTCCACGTGCCTGCATTTGTCACATTGCACGCTTATAACTTGTGTCCTCTTCTGCATCAATAAAGTAGTTTACCAAAAATTAACAACCAAGTCCAATGGGCAAGGAGGCTTCCAAGGAGGAGAACCTGACACAATGTGTCTCACGAGGAAATGTTACTGCCTCCAGCTTTTAAGGGGGTGGGGGCGGCGACTTGTTCTTTGTTGCCGGCCCGTGGCTGGCAGAGCCCACCGCTGTGGGGAAAACGTGTTTGGCGGAGCTCACATTTGGGTCAGTCTGACGAGGTTTTATTTTAAAAAATTAACCTTCAAACCCATTGCATTCCAGGAAACTGAAAATTTACACTGGCTTTCTGCTTTTAATGGGCTTATAATAAAAGTATTTAAAGCTTACAAAATAGACGGCACTTTAAGTTCATTTTTCGAGTCATCCCATACCAAACGAACAGATAAACTCTAAAAAGAGAAACTTAAAAGGCGCAGCTGCAATAAACAATCAGATTGCCATCTCTGCGTGACAGCCCCTGAAACGAGGCAGGGACCGGAGGCAGGGACCGGAGCCAGGTCTGTACGGGTCCTGGGGCAGGGCTCCCAGCTGTGCGCCCTGACAAGGGGCGGGGGTGGGGGGGCAACTGTAACTTCCCCAGGGACTCAGTCCCCACTGTCCCCATTATTCCCCCAGGACATAGGTGCTCTGAGCCCCCAGGAGGCCAAGGGAGGCGGCTGGAAAACGAGGTAGGGGAGGGCGGGGGAAGATGAGAAACTGAAGAGAAAAAAACATCTATGCAAGATGGACCTACCAACCGGATCCCCAAAACATGAGCCAAACTAACGCTAATAAAGACAAGCACACACACATACACACACAAAAATCAACCGTGGAGACATGAAACAACTCCAGTGAGATGGCAATAAGAGAGGATTCTGAAAATAACTGTCAGATGCAAATGCTTAGGCCCATCAAGGAAAATTAAAATGACGGAGGCAAAACCGGCTTCGAGGAAACAGCAGCAGGCGGCCGTGAACAGGGGTCAGTCAGACGTCCTGGAACTGAGGGGCGTGATGGTCGCAGTTAAGTACCCCGCCGATGGCAGACACCTGGCTGGGCACCCTGAGAACGGAATTAGTTAGCTGGATGATGTTACTGAGAACGTGGCCCGGAAACGAACACAGGCAACAGATAAAAGTGAGAAGTCACAGGTAAGAAATGCGGAGGGTGGATCGAGGAGCTTCAGAATATCCAGCAGGCGCTTCGGAAGGAAAGAATGGAAAGAATGACGCAAAAAAAGGATGTTCTGAAAGATAAGAGCTAGAATCTTTCAGAAACGAAAACGAGATACGAATCTTCAAGCCAAATGCTCTGCGGGCTCCCCAAACGCCAGCTCATACCCGATGCCTCATGGGTGGCCGAGGCCCCTCCAAGGGCACAGAGCGTCTCCAAGGAGCTGCCAAGGCAAAAAGACAGACTATCCACAAAGCAGGTTTCTTGTTGCCTGGATCGGGATGTTCAAGGGCTGAGGGGACACCACTGTCACCTTAGAATTCCCCAGCCAGCTAAACTCTCACTCAAGAGTGAGCACAAAGTACAGGCATTTTCAGCCGTGCGGAGTCAAGGAAAGATTTCCCTCAACGAGATATCCCCGAAAGATTTACCAAGGAGGGAACATCTGCAAGAAGTTGGTCCAGGGGGGAAGAGAAGATGCAAGGAACACGGTGAACGCAGAAATACGTTGGTTAATTTAGTTCACGTGGACTGTGAAAATAGTAAGTAATTTCATGTTACAAAGAGCCAGGCTGAAATTCTTTTTTATTTTTAAAGATTTTTATTTATTTATTTTTAGAGAGAGGAGAAGGGAAGGAGAAAGAGAGGGAGAGAAACATCAATGTGTGGTTGCCTCTTGCACACCCCCTACTGGGAACCTGGCCTGCAACCCAGGCATGTGCCCTGACTGGGAATCGAACCTGCGACCCCTTGGTTCGCAGTCCAGGGCTCAATCCACTGAGCCACAACAGCCAGGGCTGAAATTCTAAAAACAGTAACAAAGACTGCGGGGGCTTGTGTTTGGTGGGAAGGCCAAGCTTGTGAAGGGGGGCAGAGACACTGAATGACTTTCCACTCTGTGACAGAAATTTATAGTTAACTATCTGTATTTCAATACCTGCCAGAAGGATGCACCCTTCAGCTTCCAAACCAGCAAAGCAAAGAGGATGCTAAAACCCTCATCAGCCCAACAGAAGAGAGAGAAGGGCAGACAGAGAAGCACAGTAAACAGAAAACATAAAATTAAACGGCGGAAAACACCCAAATGCGTCAGGGCTGCAGGATGATCTGAACAGCAAGATTAACACACAATTCTAGGCACTGCTCACGGAGGTTTGTACATGCAAAAGGGATAATCTGGTAAGTGTACAGACCGTGGGGAAGTCGCTGGCTCTGGGGAAGGTGCGCTAACATGCAGCTCTGTGGCGTGCCGGGGATCCGCCGTGCGTGAGCAAAGGGCAGAACGGGGGTTATTCTCTGCTTGGACTCTGCATTTAGACCTGTTCACTGGCAAGGCCTCCTGGAAGTCGGTCTCCGGGCTGCTCACCGCAGGGTGCCGGGCCCGGTAGGCCCCTGCTATGCCCACCTGCACCAGGCGGCATGCTGAGCTGCTCTGATCTCTGGCAGTGACTCAGCCCCAGGAAATTACAGGCTTCCAAGGCAGGGTGTGTGTGTGGGGGGGGAGGAGGGGGCAGGGGGGTGGTGCCTGTCGGAGGAGGTGGGTCTCGAAGGGCCTGGAGAGCAGGGGGAAGGAGAGCAGGGCAGAGCTGGTAGCAGGGCCAGAAATCTGGGGGTTGGGACAGGGCCTCTGCCTAGGGACCCAGGTCACACCTTCCAGGTGCCACATGCAGGCCCAGCGAAAGTGGGGCGGGGGGCACAGACAGGCCACAGCAAGAGGAGTTGGAGTGGGGAGCACAGGCCACAGCGGGAAAGATGGGGCCAGGACACAGGGCAGGCCGCTGGGTGCTGGGAAGTCTCAGAAGGACCCGACACTTGGGTTGGAGGCCCGGGCCATCTGTGCCCACCGCTCCCCACCTCCCACCTTCCTCCCAGCGCAGAGCTGGGCCTGGGGAAGCACTTTCTGGGTTAGTGGAAGGAAACGGACTAGGGCAGAAACCAGCCGGCCTCTGGGGTCTCCCTTCCTCTGCTCTCATCCACCCAGCGTCACCTGCCCGCCCCGCCTCTGCAGAAGCGCTTCCATGGGGCAGTCTGTGACCGAGACTCCAGGCGGTAACGAGCTGGCAGGCAGTGGCCACGTCCTCGGGGCCAAAGGCCTGGGACGGGCTCCGAGTCTCGGCTCCGAGTCTCGTGAGGCCTGCAGAGCCACCTTGAGGTTGGTGCAGCCCCCACCCCTCTGCTGTGAGGTCACCAGGCTCGGCCCTGGGGAGGTCGGACACATGCGGCCTGAGCAGGAGAAAGGAGACTCGGTCTCAGGAGGTCACTGGGCTCCGCAGGGACCGTGGGGCCAGCTCCCGGGTCTCCTCCCCAGCCTTTCGGGTTTCCACTCCAAAAGGCTGGTGTACCCTCCCCCGCTCGCATGGTAACCATGGCTGTGGAAGGCAGGGCTCTCAGCGGGGTGTGGCTCCTGGTGTCCCACTGGGGGCTTCTCCCCTCGCCCTGCTTCTCCCTGCCCCTTAAGGGGGGAGCAGCTGTCTGGCCCCCACCCGCCCCCCCAGTGCCTCTCAGCGGAGGGCAGTGCACTGGGGAGGGGCCAGTGCGGCCCGGGCTCCTTGCCCTCTGGCCCTCACTGCGGGGAGGTGCTGCTGAGCACCCAGGCTGCGGGGCTGAGACACGCCCGCATCTCAGGGCTCCAGCGTGAGGCAGTTAGTCCATTTCTCACAGAGAAAGGTCTTCTCTGGCCCAAGGTCCTATGACCATCACTTTGCTTCAAACGGACAGTCACTCAGTCAGATGATCAAGAGCCTGTACACAACAGGTGGCCCGGCTCGCCCCTCCCCCTGCTGAGTACAGCTTCAGCCCCGGGGGACAGAGCAAGAGGCGGGCACAGGGAATCCCGAAGAGTGACAGAGGTGGCGAGCTGTCAGGGACCCCAAGGCCAAGTCGGGGACAAGCAGCAGCAGAGGCATCTTATGGCCCCCCCGCCCCCACCCCAGCCTGGAAGAAGGTGACGCAGGCCTGCATTTCCCAACCCCCCACCCAGCAACAGCCGGCAGCCAAGTAGGCTCAATCCTCTCCTGGGCTGAGCGGGTCTCACCAAGACTAGGCCTGCGGCCGAACCAGCAAGGGGACGGACCAGGAGCCCCCGGCAATAAGTGACTGGACACCCACTCTCCTTCCTCACCCAGAGACACAGCCTGGCACAGGGAGGGGGACACTGAGGCCAAGGGACAGCCCAGCCCCTGATGCCTTGGCAGGGGCAGCTCTGTGTCCCGGTGAGCCAGAGTTCCCCTCCCAGCCGAGGCTCCAGGGACCCGGCTCTGCGTCCCCACAGCACCAGCCGCCCCAAGCAGACCCGAAGAGCATGCGAAAGTTCTGGAAGTGAGAACACCACCGAAGCATGGCCCCCAGGCATGCGGAAGGAGAGGGGTGAAGCAGAAGGCAGGCCATCCCGTGATGGGGCAAACTGAGGGGTTTGGTAGCTGACACAGCGTCAGAGAGCAGCTGAAGGAAGTTCTCAGACAGAAGGGAAGTCAGGCAAGGAGGAAGCTGGCCGCAGCAGGAAGGGCGGCATGTCGTGGAGAGAGCAGAAACCGGGTTCGTGAGACAGACGGTCCTCCTCACCCGCTGTGAACCCCTACGTGACAGCCGAAACGCTGGCAGCAACCCCTCCCATACTGCAGACGCTTGTACCCGGGGCGGGGGGCGGTGAGGGGTCCGCGAGGAGGCTAGTCTCTCCCACCGCTTTGGGGCGGTGAACCCCGCGCACCGGAGCGCTGGTCAGGAACCCGGGGTTCGAGCGGACAGCTGCACAAAACTCCGAGAAACGCCATGGACGAGTCAAGACGGAGTCCTCACAGATCGCCACAGGAAGGCAAGAAAAGAGCAGCAGGTGAAGAAACGGAAAAGCCCTAAGTGGAAGTGCCGTCCACACACCAGCCGGAGACGGAGGCGGTCGGAGTGGACGGATGGCGTGCGGCCCACGGAGCTCGCTCCCCAGCCCGTGACACGGGCAGGCTGTGAAAGCAAACAGAACGTGAATACATGCGCCGTGCAAGCCTCTTTAAAACAAAAAAAAACAGGAGAGGCTCTGTTCATATCACACGACACAGACTTCGGAGCGAAGACCCCTGGAGACAAGAGGGATGTCACATGGTGACGAAAGGCTTGGTTCAGCAGGGACACCACGACCCCAAGTCCACAGCCACGCACCCAGGCACAGAGCCTCCAAGTGCAGGGTCCAGCACAACTAGCGCCCCCTTTCATGACAAAATCATAAGCGTGGGATCCTGCCACACAACCACCTCCCGCGCCAGCACACCGTATGACATTTGGGTGAAATGTTCAAATGAAAACTGTGAGTTGCCACACCCATGTTATTGCCCCACCAACCACGCTCCCACAGGCGTTACTTCTGCCGGGCCCTCCACATGCAGCCGAAGCTCCTAGGGCTGCCAGGAGAAAGAGGCAGACCCACAGCCGCAGCTGGGGCATCGCCCCCCACCCCCCACAGTGCCGGGCCTGGGCGGAGCCGCAGCCGGGACTGAGCTCTGACGGGCACGTACAGAGTCTCCACCCAGCGACGGCACAAGACACACTTTTTCCCAAGTGCCCGGGGAACATTCACCAAGATTGGCCGTATCCTGGGCCATGAAATGAACCTCAACAAACCCTTAAAGATGGAAATTATACCGAATACATTCTCTGATCGAAAGCCTATCAAACGAGAAATCGGTCACTCAAAGGCAACGGGAAAGACCTCTAAACGCTTGCAAATCGAACGACACTCTTCTAACAACCCATGGCTGCAAGAGGAAGACTGGAAGGAGGTGAAAAGTGCGTAGAACCGAGCGGAAATGAAGACCCCACCCCCATGAGAGAATGGGAGGGCTGCTGCAAACCTGGGAAGGAGGGCTTGGCCACCAGGAGCTTGCGGGGAGAGGAGGAAGCTCCACTCAGCGCTCAGGTGACCCGAGCAGGCCTCCTCTCCAAGGGGCACTCGGCTCGGATGGAGAAAGGGGCAGGGAGAGGGGCTTCGCTTGCAGTGCGGCCAGGGCTTCCACGGAGGGGGGTGCAGGGTGCCAGGACAGTGTCAGATGCAGGCTGGGGGGCCCAGGGAAGGCTTCTCAGAGGAGGTGACTCTGAACCAGTCCTGGTGGGCGAGGTAAGTGGGGAGGGCGTCCCGGGCTCGGGGAACTGGGTACGCAGGAGCATCCCCCTGGCAAAGGAGGGCAGGCGGACGGGGTGCAGGCAGCCCAGCCGGGGTGGGAGACACCAGAGGCAGGGCTGGGCCCAGACCGAGAGGAGTTTGGGCGCGATCCTAGGGCAACTGTGGTCTGCGAATATGTCTCCCCTTCAGAGGGTGGCCTTCTACTCCAGTGACCCCTTCCTCTGCTCCACAGAGAGGCCTCGTGTGATCAGGTCAGTCCCCACTTCGATGTGAGCCAGCTCAGGACAAACAGAGGTGGTGCGACCTCGCGAGGCCTAAGATGGGGAACAGAGGCTGCTGGGTAAGCACTCAGCAACAGCACCCACCCTCTCATGGAGGGGTCATGGAAGGCTTCCTGGAGGAGGTGTCATTTAAGTGAAGTTCTTCAGGTTAAGCAAAGGGAAAGAACATTCCGGGCACAGAGAGCCTCGGGTGACTTGCAGCCGATCAGCCTGGGTCTGAATCCCAGGCCCTCTGCCCACTGGCTGTGACTGCTCTGGGCCTCAGTTTCCCCATCTTTAAGGAACAGCACCGGCCGCATGGCTGTGTAAGGACTGGAGAGCAGTGTGAAAAGGGCCTTCGGTGAGGACTGGCCCCTTAGGAAGGAGCCTGGGGAGTGTCCACCGGAGGTCCCAGAACCCAGCACTGGGTGTCAGACCCTCCTCCAGGTCACCCCCCCTGGTGACCCAGCGCTCAGAGGGCAAAAGCAATCTATTCCTCCTGGACTTGCCGGGTGTCAACGCGAGAGGCCTTGTAAACCCCGGGGTGCGGCGCCCCTGCCCCAGCAGGTGGCGCTGTCGCCTGTCGGAACGGCCACATCCCCATCTGAAGGCAGGAAGACAAACCTGCTGCTCCTCAGGGCAGAGAAAAGGGAGAGTGACGAGCAGGGCTCAGTGGTGGTGGAGGGGGCGGCAAAGGGACCAGATGGAGAGCAGGTATCCTGGGTCAGCGTGGCCCTGTGTCCCAGAGCCACCTGCTGCCACACACGTACCCGGACCAAAGGCCTTGGCCGGGCAGAGGGAGGCTGAGGACCTGCGGGCCAGGCCTGCCTGTCACCTGGGCGCAGGGACACGCTGGGAGTCCGGGGGCTCCACGTCTGCCCCTCTCACACGTTCTCTCCTGCTGTCCCAGAGCAGCCCTCAAGGGGACAGGGGCTCGAGCCCCCAGCCGTGCACGCTCGGGCTTGGCCCCCTTGGAAACATGTCCTTTCGGTGTGCCTGACCCAAACGCCCCACTTCGGTGCTGTCCACATCCCGCAGCACAGCGCCACCTACAGGCGTTCCAGCCAAGGTCCAACCTCCTTCCAATCACACCTGCTTCACACCTGCCCTCCAGGTCAGGGGCAATGCAATATCGAGCGAGCGACCAAGCAAGGCACAGCACGAGGGAACAGTCGGTCACCTGGGCCGGCCTCTTCCACCGTCGCTGTCGCACAAAACAAAACAGAAGGGGAAGTGGGGCTTGCCTTCTGCGTCCCCGGAGACGTAAGAGTCTGGACCACCGCACGCCAGGCACCGTCCCCGGCGGACTCTTGGCGGACAAGCCGGCTGCCACCAGACGCGAGAACCTGAGCGCAGGCTGGCCACCGGGGACCACTGCTAATTTCGTCAGCCACAGGGGGTGTCCGAAGCAGGGAAACCTGCTGCTTGGAGATCTGCGTCCTCAGCTCCTTAAGGTGGAAGTGTCACAAAGAGGGTAACTCTGAAATGACTTAGGGAAAAGCAGATGAAACGTACGGCAGATGTTAGCCGCTGTCAAACGCAGACGACACTGCTGAGGCGTCCCTAACACTGCCGGCCGCCTGGACTTTTCCATGTTTAAAAGTTTTCATAATAGAGAGGTGTTTTTTTTTTTAACTTTTAATAAAAAATCGAGTGCAGATCACATGGAGGACGTGGGCTGCAGAGGCGGCGTTGTGCAGAGGCGACGGCAGAGTGACAGGCAGCTCTCACCCTGAGGGAGAGACGGCGGGGGGGGGTCCCCCGAGGGGGCCCGGGGGCTGTGTGCTCGCCCACGGCAAAGCCCTCGAAGCCCTCAGGGGTCCCGTTTTCATCCAGGATTCCCACACCCCACTGCCCAGGCTGCTTGGGGGAGCCGGTGACCTGGAACAACCGTACAGAGCAGGGCCCAGGCCTCCACGGGCTGCAAAGACGGGAGCAAGCCGGATGGCACTGCGGATGGCGGGTGACAACACCCGGCTGGGCCGGGTCTGGAGGAAAGAGGAGGCCTGGGGGCCTGGCAGGTGGGTCGGCTGCGATCACCTCGCGGAAGGAGCCGAACCCGAGCGTGTGACCAGAAGGACCCGAGTCCATCCTGACTCCTTGTCACCATCTGCCTCCTCTCGGCAGCTGATATTTATAGCACACTCACTGGATGTGCCCTAGGCTCGGCGTCACACACTGTGCTCGCCGGCTTCCTGTCACCCACAGAATAACCCTCTCGAGATTTAAAGAGGCCTCAGAGCTTCCCCAAGGTCATGCAACCGGTCAGTGGCCAGGCTGAGGACTGGGGGACTGAGGACGTGGGCAACCGGCCCCCGGCAGGAAGTCGGCCACAGTGAGGTGGCCAGCGTCTTGGTCTGCAGATGCCGGGCCCGGCTTCCAGGACAGCCTCGATCCAGGGGCAGGATATGGCGTTGACCCCGGGCCCTGGGGACGCGCTGGGGTGGAGAAAGAAACCCAGCTGGGTCTGTCAGGTGCCATCCCAGGGAGGCGGAAAGGGCTGAAAATAGAATCAATGTTCTGTTCATTTGCATGCAATTTTCCTCCAATTTGCATATCCTGTGCCAGGGTCGCTAACTCTAGGATTATAAAATCAAATGCATGAACGAGCTCGTGCGCCCTGTTCCAGTACAGACAAGTTCAGTCCTTAGGGTATGTCCGATCACCCTCACATACACACACACACACACACACACACACACACACACACACACACACGCTTCTATGCCCACTTCCAAGTAAGTGTTCATGCTTTAAGAAAATTCCACACTGTGTCTCAGCAAGTAGTCTCAGGGACGCCTGGCCTCCCAAAAGCATGCTTCCCGGGGCTCCTTCCCGTGGCCTGCCCCGCATGCGTACTGACCTTGGCCTGAGCATGACACTGTGGAAGGAGGGGCTCACTGAGCAGGCTGGAGAACAACGCACCACACTGGGGTTCCCGGTGGGCGCTAACCGGTGACGCTGGCAATGAAGACGCCCCACGCGGTTCAGCAGGACAGCTGTCCCAGGGCTGCCATACCTGGAAAGGAGCCCTTCCCTGGCTGGTCCCCAAGTCCAGGCTCCTGACCTGGAAGCCTGTGATCCCTGTGCAGAGTCCATGCTGAGGCCTGGCGTTCAGGTTCGCCTGGCTTTGGGCAGCCTCATCTGCACCCCGCCTGAACCTGGGCAACCTCTGGGACTTCTCTGGGAGACGGGGCCGTAGGCGAACTCACATCGCACCTTTCGTTAAAGTCGTGTCAGCAGCCGCACCGGCAGCAAACCGTGCACCAATCGGGGTGCCCTGAGCCAGAGGCCACATCCCAACTCCAGCGCATGGGCCCGCTGTGTTACTCTAGGCATGTGTCTTAACCTCTCTGGGCCTCAGTTTCTTCCTTCGAGTCCTAAGTCTATTAGATTAGAACAATGATTCTCAACCAGGAATGGTTGTGCCCACCCGGGGGACAGCAGGCAATGCCTGGCGACAGTGCTGGTTGTCACAACCAGTGGGTGCTACTGGCAGCTAGAGGGTAGGGGACAGGGGTGCTGCCCAATGTCCTGCACCGCAGAGGCCGGCCGGCAAAGAACGGCCCCGAGGAGAAACCTGGAGGAGACGAATCCGCACCACTCCGAGGTGACGCTGCCCGCTTATCAGGACGACAGGACAGGGGCAAGGCTGCCGCTGGCCTTTCAGGGGCAGGACTCCAACTGTGGCGGTGGAGGCGGCTCACTGCCCCTCCCCCACTGTGCGCAAGGCCTCCCAGCGAATCCAGGGCACCCCGATGGGTTTCCCACAGAAGCTCCCCCCCTGCCTGCCTCTGCTCTGGGGACAGCAGAGAACCAGGGAGAAGCTGGTGGCCCAGCCCGGAGCGCAGGTAGCTGGGAACTCAGGGGTCATAACCTGAGGCTCAGGGCTCCCCAGTGTCAGGTGACTACCTGACTTGCGGCACAGACCTGAGTTTCCTTCACGGACAGCCCTGCCGTCCAGGCTTCTGGGGGACAGGCAAGGGCCCCCAGCAGGCTGACGCTGCAGGCCTTCCACAGTAGCCCACTGTGCGTTTCCGGGGACAGAGAAAGCGACGCTCTCCATTATCCCTTCCCAGAAACCTGCCTGCCCCTTGCAGACAGGGGCTGGCGACCAGACCCATGCAGGGTCTGGAGCGTCCACTGGTCACAGAGGCCCCGAAACCCGTCCCGCCGCCCCCAGAGCACAGCTGGTGTTCCACCGCGGAGCATTCCCCTCTGGTCTCTCGTCTGCACTTCCCCTTCGGCTTTCTCTTGTGATTTTCCAATCCAAGCAGCTCCTTGGGAGGCATGGAGAAGTGTTCAGAAATGAGACAATGAAACTAATCACTTGTTCTCAGAGGCAGCTGTTGGTGCATGCGGACAGAGGAGAGCTGACGGCTGGGCGTGGGGGCTGCATGCTGCCTGCGGGGGGCGCTGCAGCAAAGGCTGGCAGACACGCACGGTCCCTCGGAAAAGACCCCCTCTTCACATCCCGCCAGGCGGCCTCGCCGTGCTGGGCGGTGCTGGGCGGTGCTGGAAGGTGCTGGAAGGTGCTGGAAGGTGTCCAAGAGCACCCCCGCGTGCCTCGGTGTTCACACTGTGGTTTCTCCCGGCCACGTTTCAGCACTTTTATTTGTCCTCCCTGGGGACCTGCGACTCCCTCTCTCGTCCTGTGTCGGTACCTACAGGGTTTCCCCAGGACTGTCGAGGGGCTGGGCCTGGGCTCTGTCCTGCAGCCGAAGAGTCTAGGGAAGCATTGAGGACTCACTGGAAGTCACCACCTCCCTTTGCACGTGGGAATCATCAGATGCATGACAGATTTAAACGTAAACAAACCAACCACCCAGGAAAGTACCACAAAAAAAAAAAATGTAGGAGAATTTAACGTGGAGAAGTCCTCTTTAACGAGATACAAAACCTAGAAGCTACTAAGGAAAAGACAATAAACTTGACCTCATAAAGATGAGTTTTCTGCCCAAAAGAAAAAAAAGAGGCCAGCGCCCAATGACCAGCCCACTCACGCCTGGCACACTGGGTTGCCTGCCACCATCCAGCCTCCGGCGCCAGGGGCACGCCCGAGAACAAGGCTTTCCTCTGTCGTGAGGCTCCTGCACGCTCCCGGAACCCGGAACCCGGGGCCCGCGGGGAGCGCCAGTACACAATGGTAAGAACCAGCAAGTAATGGGTGACCAGGAGACCAGCTGCCCCCCAGGAGGGCCACGGGGCACCTCCCTGAAGATGTGGAAAGCCTTCAAGTGGGAAAGGTTGGCGGCCAGGTCAGGAAAGGGACGGAGCGGGTAGACAGGCTGCGAGGAACGTGGAACGGACGATGAGATGGGGGAAGGGAGTGGCGCAGGGGCCAGGCCAGCGCGCTCAGAGAGCAACGCGTAATTACACGCAGGCGCGCGCTTCTGTCCGACGGGGAGCGGTCTGGGCGGCTCACCTGACACACCCCCATCACTCCTTGTCTCTGGGAGTAGGGATGAGGTGTGGGGTCAGGGGGGAAGGGAGCCAGGAGGCAGTGGGAGGGGCAACAGGGCGAGAGGGAACATTTTTATTTTTTTTTAAGATTTTATTTATTTTTAAACAGAGGGGAAGGGAAGAGAGGGAGAGAAACATCAATGTGTGGTTGCCTCCTGCACACTTCCCATCCGGGACCAGGCCCGCAACCCAGGCATGTGCCCTGACCGGGAATCGAACCGGCGACCCTGTGGTTCACAGGTCAGCGCTCAATCCACTGAGCCACAGCAGCCAGGGCAGAGGGGACTTTTTTCCTACTGTACTCCCTCTTCTCCTGTTTGAAGTTTCACCACAAGAAAGTATGCTCTTGTGATAAAAAACAATTGTTTTCAAAAAGTGACTCTAGTTACTGAAGGCTGTTCACCACATGGCCGAGTCACATCCACATGTCCCATGAACCAGCACACCCCTTCTGAGGCAGGGCTGCAGCAGCCCGAGGGCTGAGCTGAAGGGAAGCAGCACCCCTGGGCAGGTCCTGGGGAGGCGGGGCGGGGGTGGGGGAGGGGGGCAGTGTGCTGGGGCCACAACCGCCAGCTGGAGAGAAGCCCCCCCCCCCCCCCCGCCTCGGGGCACAGCTGGGTTTGCTCTGGGTCCGGGGTGCAGACCAGCCCCAGAGCTCACGGGTCCTCCCGTCTCTCCAGCCAGGCTGGCATCTGCAGTGCGTCCTCAGGAAGGGCTGGGGGCCACGTGATCTTGCCGGCTGCTCGCTGGCACCCTCACCTGTGCCCTTTGCCCTGGGACGTCGGCTTTGCTGGGTACCAACTCCTGGCTCGCTCTCCCTTTCCTGGAAAACATCACTATTCCATCTCCCTGCATGAGGCTCACCCTTTGAAAAGCCTGACATCCCTCCTCAGATGCGCCAGCATCGTTTGCTTTTAAAACCCGGCATTTTTAGCCGTGACAGGTGTGTAGCTCAGCAGGTTGGGTGTCGTCCTGCACAGCGAAAGGTCACAGTCCAGTTCCCAGTCAGGGCACGTACAAGAGGCTACTGACCAACGCTGCTCCCACACATCGGTGTTTCTCTACCTCTCTCTAAAAATAAGCAAAACCTTACAAATACAAAATCCAGCATCGTGGCTACCACGTCCCTCGTCCCTCAGTGCCGGTCACCCTCAGGTGCCCGCCCCTTCGATGTCGCTGTTACCTTTGTGCCCTTCGCTTCCCTCATCTCCTTCCCCCTCCCGACGCCTCCCCTCCCCCCTTCCTGCCGGCGAGGCCCCTGAAGGCACTCTCCGAGATGCTCCACTTCCAGTTCCCCGTAACTGCGTCTTCGTTTTCCGACATGGCTTTTCCCACTCACTTCTCATCGAGTCCCACCTGTCCCCTCGTGTCTGAGAGCTCCCTCCCCGCCGCAGCCCTCGGGCGGGCTCCCATGTGGTCTGCAGGACGCTGAGCCCCGACTTCCCGCGCTTTCCTGATTCTGTCAGTGTTTCTAAAACACGTCCGTTTGCATCAGTCCCGGTCGTCTCTCCATCCTGCCCCCTGCCCTGCTGAGCTTCTATTCCACCCCCAGCAGTTTCTCCATCCCTAGAAGGGGACCCGGGCAGGCCAGCTGGGGGACTCACTCCACAGGGGCTGGACTGTCCCCCCAATCACCTCTCAGCCACAGCCCTCGGCACGGGCCGGCTACCGAAGGGCACAGCTCCAGCCCGGCCCACCCACTGGCCCAACCCTGGCTGCTGCGCTCACTCCCCACGGGGCACTTCTGGGCTCTGCGAGGACCCCACGCCTGGACCCCTGCTGTGCAACTCGTGGGACCTGCTGTGAGTGCGGTCTGTGCCCCTGTTTGGAGTTCACCGGGACCTGCCGTCCCCGGGGTTTGCCGTGGTGGAGTGTCTGTAACAAACCCACTGCTGTCACGGTCTCTACGCGCACGGTCCAACTCTCCATGGGCTTTAGGCCTCGCAGTCCCCCTGCTGTTTCCGTGTGGGGACACTGCTACCAACATCCCAGCCGGCCAACATCCCCGGCTGGCCGGACGCCAACTTGTTCAGACAACGAATTTGCAGGTCTGCCTCATGACACCGGCGAGAACACCTCTGCCCAACTCAAGCACCGAGAGACGCCTCAGGCTCCATCAGCGTTCCGTAGGACTGCTGGGAAATGTCACGTTTTTAAGGAGAAGTGCAGAGAGCAGCTCTGGCGGCCCAGCGTGAAGACACGCTGACTGTCTCGGGGACCCTCCACCGCACGGCAGCACTCGGGGACACTCAGGAGACGCCCTGCAGGTCACAGATGCTCACCTGTTTTTCAGCTGCCTCCGGCTGCCACCGTGAGACTGTGATGCTCAACCGAAGGCTGGGGAACAGCGGGCCCGACCCGACGCCAGGCAGACGCACGCTAGAGCGTGGGGGGGATTCGTGCAGAGGCCTTGCTTCCCTCCGGGAACAGCTGACTCATCGTGGGTCATCACAGCGCCGAGGTTGGAAGGAGCACGTCAGCTGTCTAGGCCCCTGGGGACACACTCCTGCCTGCAGGCGTGTCCAGGCAGCACCTGCCCCCCACCCTGCGTCCCAGCCAGGCCCCTCGGCCGGCTCCCACCGAGGACAGAGGCTGAGCAGGGAGGTGAATGAGATCACAGCTCCTGACGGGGAGGCAGGCAGGCGAGGAGCCAGGGACAAGGGGCCCAGGTCTCTGAAGGTGCGCACCTGCGTGTTTTACTTGCTCTGAGGCCACCTGGCTGAAGGAACTGTTGTATCACGGAGGACACGTCACAGCGGGCCTCTCGCTGTGATTCGAGTTTGATGCTGATCTCGTGCAGTTTAAGGAAACCTACAGCACGCCTTCCGGAAGCGAGGGACCTGGGGGACCTGGGAGCCCCGGGCGCCCTGCCCGCAGGGCGGTGCACGGGCTGGGCCCTCCGGAACTCCCGGGCTCAGGCTCCCGCCTCTCCCCACCCTCCCCGCAGTCGCCTCTGAAGAGCGGCCTCTGAAGAGCGGCGCCTCTTCCAGGGAGACTCCGCAGTAACAAAAAGACATCTGTTTTCTTTAAACAGTTCACATTTATTATTGATAACAATAAAAAAATCTTGTAAAGACTATCAGTATTGTATTACCAAGAGTGAGGTAATATGTTTACAAAACATTTACAGAATTTGATATGTAAATAATACATTTAGGGAGGAAAGTGAATGAAGACACTCGCCATAGAGGGGAAACCCGAGACTCATTAGTGCTGGGAAAGGCAGAGGACGGCAGCTACCGAGGGCGTGCGGGGCCCCGAGAGGACGCATGGGCTCACCCGTGTCACCGAGGCTCACGCCCCGGCTCCCACGCAAGGAGCGCGGCCGGGCGACGCGTGAGCAACCCACAGGCATCAGCACGGTCCTGTGCTTGGGACTCTTAAAGAAGCGTTCAACCCTTGGAGGCAAAACAGGGCCACTTCTGAATCAACTTAAAAAAAGGATCTTCAGACTGGGGGAGGGGGCTGGCTGTGATTCAAATAGTTCTACAAACATCCCTGGGCTGCTGTGGACTGTTGAGGGAAGCGGTTTCTTGGCAGCTGTCAGCAAAATCGCCATCTGAGACACAGAGAAAGAGAGAGAGAGAGAGAGAGAGAGAAAGGACCATCCATCTCCAGGTCCTCGGACCTTGGAAACAAGAAGCACCAAATGGAAGCAGCAACGGACCCTGCTGTGCTTTCTGGAAACCAGCCTCTAGGGGCCAACCCGGAGCTTCTCTTCTCAGAGGAAAGGACCGGCTGCAGGCCTGGAAGGCCGCTGTCAGCGTGCGGGCAGGAGCAAGCGCCTCCCCGCCCAGGAGAGCGGGCTGCCCCCCTCCTTCCGAGCCCTCCTGACGCCTCTGCTCTGGGCCCCTCGGACACACACCAAACGCCTTCAGCGCGGACTGAGACAACGCCACCCAGGACCTCTGGGCGTGCGCACACACCCCTCAGCTTCAAAGGCTCCGCCTCCGCCGCACACGACACCACACGTCACATCTCATCAAGAGAGGAACCCGATGCAACACAGGCAAATTTGCAAATAACCAGCCTTTCCCACAAAAAGCCAGAGACCAAGGGCCATTGCAAGACAGAACAGGCTCTGTGAGTGGGAATAGGAGGAAAATGTAAAAGGCAAACCCAGTTCCTAGCTGCTTGATTCTGAGGAAGAATCTCGTGACACGGACCAAGGACCCCAACCGCAGCTCGCCGGCCCCACACGGCCGTGTGCACACAGCCGGGAGTCCACGTCCTTCCACAAAGACGCAGGCGGGGCTCCGATGAGCCGCGCACCCTCCGGAAGCGGCCAGCCATGTCGTGAGACCCCTGCTCAGCCACCGTGAGCGAACACCAGACAGCTGCAACGCATGTGTCTGCCAGCCACCCCCCGGGCTGGAAGGACCACCGGGCCCTGATGCCGTGAGGCCCGGAGGGCGCCGGGCAGGGAAGGCGGGACGAGCTCCGAACTGACAGCGCAGGCAGGAGGAGCAACGCGCCAGAAGGACGAGGGAGAGAACGCCGGACGCCCCAGGCCACGCCCAGGAAAAGCCTGCGCTGGAAGTACCGAGAAGATTTGAAAAGGAGGAAAGAGACAATCGTGTTCAATGATGGCGGTGTCTTTCTGGCGCCACGGGGCGCCCCTTGCTTGACCCACCAGCACCGACGTGAGAACCGCGAATCCGTCTGCAGGGAGCCAGGCTGGGGCTCCCACAGGCTGCCTCCCCGTCCGACCAGCCCGAGCGGCGCCTGCTCTCACGGCAGCGGGCGGGCTGTCACTGCGAGCGGGCGGAAGGTGAGGGCTGTGGTGTGGGGGCCAGTCGGCACCTCCTGCTCCACGTGGGAAGGTGAGGCCGCCTCTGCAGGGTGGTGTGGAGGTTCGTCCGCCAATGGACCGTGCGGAGGTTACGCGGGAACATTTTTTGCATCGACATTTGAGACAAAGTCAAGCTCTTAATTAGTACATAAACGACTCTTTCCCGATAGCCCTGGTGCTCTGGTTGGACTCTGTGCGGCTGCACACAAAACCTGCGGCTACTGAGTCAGAGTCAGAATCAGAGTCGGATCTGCCTGTGGAGACGGCGTCAGGACCAGTGACTACATCTGCCATCTAGAGAGCTACCTGCTACCTAGGGGTCGGCGGCGTCTGCACACTGTGGCCGCCGGGCAGGTGGTGTGCTGGGCCTGTGGGCCTGTCCAAGGAGGAGTAGGAGGAGTAGTAGTAGTAGGAGGAGGAGGAGGAGGAGGAGGAGGCGTCGGCGGCGCAGGACTACCTGGAAATCATGGAGCTGGATTGGGACTGGCTGGAGGAGGTGGTAGCGGCGCTCAGCTGGGAGAACCCGCTGTGGCTGGACTCCAGGCTGGTCATGGAACCCCTGCGAACAGCGCGGCGAGGGGAGGAGGCGTGAGGACCGAGCGCCACCCAGCTTCCCGCCCCATCTGCTGGACTTCCCACCAGTCCTGCTGTGTGCCGCCCCCCCCTGCGCAAGCCCCGACCCCCCACCAGCGGCACTCGCGAAGCAGGGCAGCTAGCAGGGCCCCCCAGGGACGAGCTCCCCCACTGCCTGTGGGCACGGGTAACGTGAACTGGCAGCGAGGGGCCCAAGCCCCCGGCCCTGCCGGGCCCGCACCTGAAGTCCTCGGACCCGATCACTTCGGTGTAGTACATCACTTTGCACTTGTGCGAGGAGACCTGCAGCGAGGCCAGCACGTCGTCCACGCGGGGCAGGCTGGTGGCGGCGCACGCCGGCGCGCCGTGGAACTTCCACTGCAGGACGTAGAAGCCCGGCCACCTGGTCACGTGGGAGCCCTGGAACGAGGCAGGCAGGGCCGGCTGAGGCGGCCTCCCTTCCGGGCCCCTGGCCGGCAGCGGGTCTGGCAAAGCCGAGGGAGCCACCTTGGACTCGGCAGCAGTCCCTGACCGTCTGGACAAGTGAAGGGCCTGCTACTCAGGTTCATTAGCAGGCTCGGCCCCAGCCAGGCGTCCGCTAGGCGCTGGGCAGGTGACGGCGAGGGGCACTCTGAGTGTGCCGGCCCCAACGACCAGGACGGAAGACCTCAAGCGGGGCCTTTGCTCAGCCTTGAGAAGGTCAGAAAGGTCACCTGGACCAGGCTTTCAATGATCTGACCAGCGTGTTCCAGGTTAAAAGCACGGCCATCTAAAACCGAATGTCAGCCTGTGAGAACGACCTCCTCTGCTAATTCTGGAATTAAAGGCTGGGACGCAGCTTAAAGTGTCTGCTAGTTTAAAACTCACAAAGACCTTCCTCATGCCGTGCCTCAGACCGCCAGGACACTGACAGGCCTCTCCCCGAAAACCGTAACGGCAGCAAACCCCGCATCCGCTGTGAGGGCCGAGGCACGCACAACTGCCGTGCCGAGCACGCGCGCTCAGAAGAACCGGCTACGGTTTCACCAGCGGACGGAGCATTTTCACACGACTAGAACGCTCGGTAACGACAGTTAAAAGTTCCCTAGGCACTTGCCTCTCTCCCTTCTACTTCGAGTGACTTCCCTCGGAAGGAAGTAAGCGGAACACGGCCAAGGGCGCGCGGGTGGAAGTCTCTGAACCCCAGCGGTGTGAGCACACCCTGCCTGCCCCTCCCTCAGGGTGCTCTGGTGAACACGCGCTAAAGCAAACTCGCACACTGGGGACAGAAGTCGTGGGTTCCGTCCCAAACCCCCTCAGGTCTGAGTCCCTTTTCCCCGAGGACTCGCTTGGCTCCCGGGGTCTCTCTGATGGAACTGGAACTGGACGCACCCAGCCGGTCTCCCGCGGACAGACGGCGTGGCCCTGCCGGGCAGGAGCGCGGTGGCAGACCCCTCCCCGAGACCGCCGGAGCGCCGCCGCGGCGCAGCCGGCCTCACCTGCACGCTCTCCCCTTCTTTGCACGTCAGGGGCGACTCCACCAGGCTGTAGTCGCGGCCCAGCTGCCAGGCCCTGTCTATCAGCTGCACGTTGTTCCCTCCCGGGGAGGTGATGCTGTGCGCCCCCAGCGAGTCCTTCTTGGGAGGCTGCGGGGACCTCTTGGAGTGATAGATGTTAAAGACGATGTCCCCCTTGCACACGTCGAAATCCCAGGTGATCACCGAGGAGGCGTCCACAATCTGAATGAGAATCTGGAAGAAGAGGGGGCTGCGTCAACAACCGAGGCAGCACAGGCCTGGCCGCACGGTGTCGGGAGGCGTATGTCCTCTCAGCGTGCTCTGCACGCGCAGTCACCGGCAACTGTCCCAGCTGCCGGCCACGGGCTCCTGCTCCACGACCCGGGCCCCGTCTGCGTGCATCGTTAGCTACACGTGCGTGGGGCCACGACTTCCTGTGACCTGCTCTTTCAGCCGCGCTCTGAAACACTGAGTCCCGACTGTAAACAACGTCTCAGCAAGACAAGGAGGATAGCCCTGGCCAGCTGGGCTCGGTTGGTGGGGCGTCGCCCCGCAACCTGAAAGCTTGGGGGTTCAGTCCCTGGTCGGGGCGCTTACAAAAGGCAACCAGTCTGTGTCTCTCTCGCTCCCTTCGCCCCTCCCCCTCACCCCTCTCTGTGTTGGGAACCACCCTGCCTGGTTTCAGGAGTCCTAACCCCCCATGGCGAAGGCTGAGTGAGCGACCTTTGGTCTGTAAGCCGCTAAGGAGACAAAGCTTATCTCCCTGGCAGGGGTGCCCCTTCTGCTGGCCCCCAGTGCTTGGTCAGGAGGGGCCACTTACAATAGGCACGATCACGTGGGAGCCCTCAAGGAAGGACTTGGGGGTCTGCAGCAAAAGGGGGTGATGGGCCTCGCCCCTCGGCTGTCCTGACGTAGCCCGAGCCGCCACTCTGTCTGTGAGAAGTTTCCTTATCTCGGCTTTACCGACTCTACTCCACTTAAGCCTGAAACCCTGACAGAGGGCGGTGCAGCCCTGTGCTGGAAAGGGCGGGCTCCCCGGGTGATCGGGCCTGAGAAAGAATTCGTAGAGTCCTGTGAAACCTGCTTTGCTAAGAATATTCTCATTTAAATGATAAGGGTCTGAGCAGGAATTGAGTTTTTTCCCCAAAGTTTTGTAGCCCTTTAGCTAACAGACCCTAACTTAGAATAAGCCCTCCTGGTTCTTTGCATGTCATCTGTTGTTTGATCCTTGCCGCCTGACAATGATCGATGAGCTTTACCTGTATTCCTGTGTATTATGAACCTAATAAAAGCCACTGAGGAAGGGGCTCTTGGCCCTTCTCCTTTGAGAGATCGGCCACCTCTCCTCCCCAAGCGGATCCTGTCTTGGTGGACTTACTCTCATCTGTGGTGGCCGGGTGGGGCCCTGCGGGCAGAGCCCCCCCAGATCTCTGAAATTAACAAGCAGGTCCGCAGTGAGGACTGAAGACACACACACAGGACCCGAGGCCAGACAGCGTGCGCAGGGCCCGGCCAGCAAACAGGGGGCTCAGGGCAGGTGGGAGTCAAACCAAGAGCACCAGGGGAGGGAGGAAGCGCCCTGCGGAGGCGCCTCTGCTCACAGCGGGGCAGCCGGCTGCTGGCTGGGGCAGAGGAGGGGAGCCACGTGGCGCGGGGCTGGGGGAAGGGCGGGGGCTGAGCGCCAGTGTGAATCTGCACTGCATCTGGCACCCATTTCAAGTTTCCCAACAGGGAAGGATCAAAGTTACAGTTTCAAGAGATTGCTGTGGGAGGGGCTGGGAAGTAACACCAGCTGGGAAAGCTCTGCGCTCACTGAACATCCCAGCAGCAGCCAGAGCCATGTGCTCCCTCGGCTGCGAGCCGCCCTCCCGCCACAAGGTGGCTCGGTGGAGCGCGCGGGCTCCTCCTCCCACCGCACACCCCGCTGCCTTTTCTCTCCCCGAAAAGCCCCTGCCGCGTGTCCTTGCACAGCAGACTCCACAAAGCACCGAGGGCCCCATCCAAGGACAGCGGTGTCCCTGAGGCCTGGCCCACTCACCCTCCTCTGCCCGTGGCTCCCCGGGCAGCTCTCTGGGCACGAGCCCCCCGCTGACAAGCACCCTCCTTCCTGCCCGCACGGTGGGGACGTTTAATCCGGCCTCCGTTTCAGAGGGCTCACTGTCCTTGGTCTGTGCTGTCCCCAAGCCCCGCAGCGGAAAGGGAGTTCTCGCTGCTCTGATGTAGGAACCCGGCAGCCCATTTCCACAGACACTCTGTGACTCTCAAGCTCTGTACCGCGGACAAGGGCGACACCGACCTCAGAGGGGACAACGAACTCCGCCTCCTCCATCCAGACTCCCCATGAGAAATACGAACAATCCTCCAGACACAGGAGTGAAAACCTGAGACCCCACTGAATCGGTGACCGAGGCACAGCAAATGTTTACTGCTGCCTGTTCAAACCACAGCATCAGCATCCGGCTGGCCCATCAGTGACAGGCAGATCGCCCCAGGAGACACAGCGGCAAGGACAGACAACAGGGGCCGAGCGGGGCAGCTGCTCTGGCAGGAGGCAGCCAGGGCTCAGGAAAGGGCGACTCAGTGGTGAGACCCTCACACTGCAGGTCACCCATGATGTCCCAGGACACACGGTGAGCACAATCATCCAGGAATGCCCTTGCTTCCGCACCACAATGCGACAGCAAATGGGGAGATTTCTCCCCACTCCATTAAACCAACAAAAATGCAGACATTCCTTTAAAAATATAAATAACCAAAACCCAGTCAACAACACGAAAAATGAGGTTGGTCCCAGGTAACCATAAACAAACCAAACCCGCGAGCTGACCCGCCGCACACAGCCCCGTGTCCGGGTCCCTGCGGACCCGCGGGAGAGCCCAAGCACAGCTGCTCTCGGTGCCAAGAGGCCTGTGCAACAGACTCCAGCGACGGGGACCCGCAGGAGCGTCGGTTCTCCCAGGCTAAGCCCACCGGGGACCCGCCGATGCAGCTCCGGGGGCCGAGGGGCCCAGGCCCTGCCCCCGCCCGCCCGGCGTGCACACCTCGTGCGGGGCTCCTTTGAACACGCTGGCGGACTGGTAGATGGTCTCGGTCCAGAGCTTGAGGTCCTCGTTCTCCAGCTCCTCCGCAGTCCGGTACAGCGACTTCGGAACCAGGCCGCCCTCCGGCACTTCACACTGGAAACGAGGACAACGTGGCAATGAGACCGAGCAAACGCGCCAGGTCCCCAACTGTCCAACAGCACGCCACGCGCTGCAGCAACGCGGCCGACTCCCCGACGCTGCTAAGGAATGGGACCCTGGCGATGACATCGCTCGGTCGGTCTGGGCGACACCACCTTAAAACCCACTTAAACACGTGGGCCGTGCTTTACACAAACAGGAACAAGCTGAAGCTGATGCACCAGAGTTCACACCGATGTGTGTGAGGCACGGGACTCAATTACCAAAGCTGGTTTACGGAAGAATGACAAGTGCTCACTCTGCACCGTAAAAGGAAAACGTCACGGTAAGTAAGCGGTCATTCTCAGCAGCTACAGGCATTATTCTTACTGTATGCAATTACGGTCTAGATACGCAAGCAACGGTGAAAGCCCCGAGTCCAGCCGAGCCAAGTGCTCAGTCAGCAACATCAGCTGCGGAACAATGAAGCAGAGCCGCTCCAGAGTCCGCCAGAGACAGGCCCGGCCGAGCCGAGTCTGCACGGCCCACACGTTTCCTCACTGACCCTGCAGGACGACTCCACCACCAGCCCGGGGAGGTGACCGTGCAGTGCGCAAAAGCGTCCCATCAGAAGACTTCACGCTGACGCGCTGTGAGACCCTCTGCCTCTTCCGCAGCAGCAGCATGGAGAGGAGAGAAGCCTCCAAGGCCAGGGTGTGATGACCTCCCTCAGTGGCGGGGACTCCCGCCATGGGGGCGTCACAGCGGTCAGAGTGACGAACACAGGCACCGGCGGTCAGGACACAAGCACGCCATCCGCCTGGGCCCAGCTCTTCTGCCCCCACGAGGAGCAACCACGTGGGGGCTCTCTAACCCAACCTCAGCCGTCTGCGGAGTCCCCGACCCTGACCTCAGTGGGAACATCACGGGCACTTGGAAAGTGAGGGTCCTGCGACTCACCTGTCCCTCTGCGCGGCGCAGTGACACGCCTACCGCTCCCGACAGCAGAACTGCTGACTCGGGCCGAGTCTCAACGCTGCTTAAACCCCTCTAACCGCCCAGACGGGTCTCCCTAGAAGCGCGCTGCCTCAGCGGAACACGTGCGCCAAGCCCACGCCCACGCGCCCAGAAAGGGAACTTCATTCACCGGGAAGAACAAGCGAGTCCTTTCTCTCATGAGACCCTGTCGGGGACGCCGCAACTCCTGGTGGCTTTGGCCGTCACTTCGGCCCCAACCGGGTCTCTCCAGGCTTTGGCATCCTTCACCCTCACGTCAGGCAGGGGAGCCCCGGGGCGGGGGTGCTCAGGGGACTAAACCCCTCCAACTCCCTCTTCACAGTAAGGGCAGAGAGCAGAGGCGTCCGCCTGACAGCCTAGCAATCCAATGTATTAAAAACCCCAAATTACATATGAGAGAACTAATTCCCTTAATTCATCCCCTTTAACACACGATCCTCATTCCTCGTCAAAGGGGAAACGTTTCTGAGAACCAGTTTGATATTTTACCGCTGTCTTTAAAAACGCACGGCTCCTCCCACCAGTCACAACATCCGATTTACACGTGCCGAGCGAAGACAGCCAGCTGCGACCAGGGCAGATCCTGAAACAAGCTCTCACCAGGTTTAACGATGAGCAAACGTGCGTGTTATCAAAATTTACCCAAACGGTGGGTCCGAGAGATGCCAGCCAAAACAGTAAAAACAAAACAACCCAAACTGTAAGTGCTGAAAATCATCTGCCCCTCGGCGCGCAGGGCCCGCCCCTCGGCGCGCAGGGCCCGCCCCCCGGCGCGCAGGCACCTACCATGCACTCTCCGCCCAGGAAGTCGGGGATGATCTCCTTGTCGATGTAGTCCAGCAGGCCTCCGGGGCCCTGGTAGTCGTTCCCCGCATAAATGAGGAACTTCCTCCTGGTGTTGTCGTCGATGAACGGGCTGACCTGCGAGGAAGAGAGACGCCGGTACTCCTCTTTGCCTGCCGCCTGACTCCCGGAGGTCAGAGTGACAAGGAGATGCTGTGAGTGAGGGAAGGGGACTGGAATTCGGGGCACGTCTTTGTAAAGTCCATTTGCATGGCGTTAAGACCCTCGGGAGTTCTTTCTTCCCTTGAATGATTTGAGAAATGTTATGTCTTTCCAAATTAACTTTGTTTTTTCCTAACTAGCCGGGACTTAAAGGCACAGACACGTGGACACGAATGCGTGCGTGCGTGCGTGTTGCGTGTCTGCCTTACAAACGCCCACAGGTGCTGTGCAACGGCATCCAACCCACCAGCGTCCAGAGGACCGGGAACACGCGGGGGGCCCGCAGGATCAGCAGGCGGCCCAGCGTCTCGGGGTAGTTGGCCTCCACCACCTCGATGATGCGCAGCAGGGCCTTCACGCCGGGTCTCCACAGGTGGCGCATGTTCAGCCCCTCCAGGTCCACCAGGCAGGTCCACGAGCTGCAGGTGCACAGACGTGTTATTCCGCAGACGCACGCTGAGCAAACCGGGCCCTAGACCTATGCGTTCTGCTTCTTGAGGTTGCAGAGTAACCGTGTACAGAGTAGCCGCTGCCCCGCACAGCAGCGATGGGCACTGCAGGTTATGAGCCGCACCGTCGGCCGTATAAGGCGCGCGGCGGGGTCAGCGCGCAAGGCCCACCCCTGCCCTCGCCGCGTGAACGGTGCCTAAAAGCCCCGCTCTGACGTGCTCAGGGACCCAGCAGAGAGGCACACGCTGTGCCTGACGGGCCGAGCCACTTCTGCCGGCCCCGCAGGGCAGTACCTGCCCCTGAGCGCTCAGCGTGACGGAACCGCAGTAAGCTGTTCTTCCGCAAGCGTCCCCTGAGTCAAGCGCCATCACGGGAGCTGCGCGCACAGTGTGAACAAAACCCCGACCCCCGCACACTCCAACACAGCCCGCCCAACCAGCTGTGTGACACAGGAGCACGGCGTGGTTCTTGTACCCGCTTCCTCACCGAAAGCAAGCAAACAAAAAATGCAGACAAAGCAAAACCCGCAACCCTGGGCGCCAGAGGCCCACGCAGACGCAGACAGGCCACGCCCCTCAGTGGGGGGGAGGCGATGTGCAGGGGTAAAGACCAGCGAAACCTGGCAACCGCCCCGCAAAACTGACTCCATTACATGCTTATGTGTTTTCTACCTTTCAAGCACCGTGGAAAACAGTCAACTATTTAGACTTTTTTCTAAAAATCTAGAAATCAAGCCAGATTTGCGTTCTAAAAATCAACGAGAAACATTTAAGTCCCACTCTCCAGCAGGAAGGAATACGAGGCTGCGCACGTTACCTGATGGGCCGGCCGAAGACTTTCGTGTTCTCCTCGCAGCGCCTGAGCCCCTCCTCGTTGATGGAGAGCACCTGCACGTGGAAGGCCCCGAAACCCATCAGCCGAGAATGGCACCCCTCTGCGTCGGTGGTACAACGCGGTCGGGGTGAGCATGTCCGCCAAAGAGGTCACCCCTCCAGCTGTTCTGACACACACAGACGCACCCCTGACAGAGAACGGCTCGCTCTGAAAACAGAGTGCTGTCCTCTGTGGCCAAAGTGACAGCTACCCACGCGAGGTCAGTTAGGAGGCGCCCCCGATGGGCAGGGAGGGCGTGACCTGCCGCCACATCTTTGGAAGGAGCACCTCCGGAACCGTGGAGGCAAGCGTCCGCTGAGGGGGGAACACTGTGATGCCGCATTGGACCAGCCAAGGGGAAGGGCGGCGGCAGAGCTGACCTGAAGCACGGCTGCAGGGCACACCGTCTGCAGGCCAACCCTCCCCTGTGGCAGCGGCCCGTCTGCACAGTCATGACCTTTCTGCACACGCGTGTGCATGTGGGGATGCCTGCACACACTGCACGCATCAGCCCACGCACGGTGGCAGCGGCTTGCTGACTCCACGGCAAAATGCCACCAGTAGGTGCCCCAGGGTAACTGTTATTGCCGTGACTTCTGGAGCGGCTGTGTCTCCGTTTCAGGGCCCCCCGACCCAGGCAGGCTGCAGTGGAAGGGGCGGCCTGAGTCGGGAGCAGGGAGAGAGGCGTGAGCCTCGTCCAGGTGGGAGGTGCTCGGGGCTTGGCCCGAGGAATGCCAGGGGGGAGAACAGTGCAGGGAGGTCTGTCCAGAGACACGGCTCAGAGCGGCAGGCCGGGAGGAGGGCGGGGGCCTCGCTGGGGGTGAAGGTCAGAGATGACTCGGAACCTGCTCCCACGCAGTCATCGCCAGTGGTTAGAGCGATTTTCCTTGTGGATGCTTTTTTGAGAAAAATGTGTTTATAACTTCTGGGCCTGCTTTTGAAATTTTTCAAATATATGAACAGATTTTCCTCCCTAATCACAAAAGCGGCACATGCTCGCTATCAGGACAACGGTCCCCCCAGTCCCGCTGGCGGAGAGAGGAGGGGGAGGCCTAGACGCCCGGCCGGCACTCACATAGCGCAGCAGGGCCTCCTCTCCGAGGGCGCGCACCAGGCCTTTGGTGTCCATCTGCCCCAGCCGGAGCACGTACAGGGGCCGCCCGTCTGCGGGAGGGACGAAGGGAAGGCATCAGTGCCGGCACCAGCCCCGCCACGGAGCCGAGGAGGCACGCCTAAGGCCCCGGACAAGGAAGCCTGCTCCCCCGGGTTCCAGATGGGCTTGGGGCGCGCTCCTCCTGCAGAGCAGCAGCTGGCTTCCGTGGGTCCAGGAGGTTCCCCTAACCTTTCCCCCAAACGCTGCGAAAGGAGAAACGAAAGCCGCTGACAGAGCAGGCAGCAGGGCCACGGCGCCAGCTCTGCGCCGGTAAGGGCCCACGGGCCGCACCTCCGTCCGGCCCCCGCCATGGCGCTGAACACGTGGCCCCCGGCCCAGCCCCTCACTTGCACAACCGGGGCACAGCAGAGAGTGCTCCGACTCCCAGCAGCAGGGGGACAGCATGGGGTCTGAACACGGAGTGCCCTCTCTCTCATTCCAGAGATTAACCAAAGTTCAAGGTCAAGAGCGTTCAAAACCCAGCTTCTATAACTCCTACCCTCAGAAGCAGGATGAACGAGGACTTTCTAGAAATCTTAAATCCGTAAGGGGAGGACACTGTGACTCTGCTTCTTCCTGGCCTGGAGGGCTTAGTGGGTGGGGCCTGAGGGGACCCTGACTCCTCAGAGAAATCCCTGTCCCTGTGAGCCAGCTACACAAAAGGGAGATGGCCCTGGTGGCCAGTGTGCCCCTAGAGTCAGCGGTTCCCAGACCCCAGCCACCAGGGAGCAGCAGAAGGGGCAGGGACGGATTCTGCCCCCAAAAGACCCTGAGACACCTCCTGCTGTCAGCGGAGGGTTGGTGCTGCCCCCCCCCCCGCCCCCGCCCGTGTGCATGGTGGGGACGGTGCAGGTCCAGGTCTGTTCTACCTAAGCCAGAGGGCATTCTGGGCTGCCGGACCTTGCAAAAAGAAGGTTTATAAACGGTCTCTCCCAACATGAATAAGGCATATTTGTTAATGTCTCACTACCAAACTTTTTAATCTTTCAAGGGTCACAAGTGGAACAAATACATGCTCCTAGTAAAAATTAATGAAGCTGCAACTCATCCCAAGTACAAAAGCCTGGGGCAGGGACGCAGACCAGTCAGAGCCACCCAGGTCTGACGGGCGCTGTCTGGGGGCGGGGCTCCAGGACGACGCTGGGGGCCTCTCCGTGGTTGGGATGCCCCGCTGTCCACTGCCGCTCTGGGTGAGTCAGGACACAGGGAGCAGACCTGTGACTACGCAAGCCCCCCCGCAAGGCATGAGATGTGAGAGTCGCACTCGAGTCACTCTTCCTTTCGGGTGTGTCACTGCCCTTGGCTTGTCTCTGTCCACCCCACACACAGCTGAGGTCTCCACTGCCCGGCTGCGAAACCCAGGCTGCACATCTTCACAGATGGGTGTCGGGGCGAAGTCGCTGGAAAGCCCCTTCACGAGCGCCGCGCCCGGAGAAAGCTGCCCTCGGCCCCCTGGTGCTTTAAGGGCCGTGTGTCCCCAAACCACATCTGACTGAGGGAGGGGCTGAAGTAACTCCCCCAAGGGCCACATGGGCCCCGAGGAAGAAGCGAACAGCTGCAGCCCTTCCTCCCTTCCTGCCCCTCCGGGGCTATTTCCAGGAGGGTCAGGAGTGTGAGCGGCTGTGGTGAGACCGGCACCCACTCGTTCGGGCGGGGGAGGTGGGGGGCACGCACACAAGAGCCCACTGCACCCGGGGGAAGGAGGTCTCCCAGCGGGCCCCGGACGCCGCGTCCCCGCACCTTTGTCATGATGGTGCCAGCCGCCCGCGTAGTAGTCCTGCAGGACCTGGGGCGGGCGCCAGGTGTCCAGAAGGTAGTCCACCTGGTGCTGCTTCCGCCAGGTCAGGGACTGGCACATGACCTCCCGCGCCTTGTCCATGTTGAAGTCCCGGGCGCGCAGGAAGCGGAGGATATGCTCGTCCTTCGGGATCTGCGGGAAGGGGGGGGCGTTTCTAGGCAGCGCTCAGAGCGCCGGGGGAGGAAGACCAGTTACTGAGGGAGCAAGACTCTGAACCCCTCCCCCCGGTCCAGAGTGGGCTGCGTTACCGCACTATTTAAAACCAGCCATAACGCCTCAGAAAAGCCGCAGCGTTAGCCTGAGAATCTGCACACAAGAGAAGTCCCACTTTCCTCTCAGCAAAGTAGAGCGGAGGCATCAATTTCTCAAGCAGCAAATGCCTCGAAATACCCCGGGCCGACCTGTGCCCGCCTGCCATCGGTACGCCATGTGTGCGTGTGCACACGTGTGCATGCGCATCTTTGAGGGGTTAGAAAGGCGTGTCGGCTTTGCCGACGGTGGTGGCGCTCTTCGCGAGCAGCAGCCTCCCCTGGACAGGTTCTGCCGCCTGAGTGACACCCGAGGCCGCGCGGGTCCGCGCCTCCCTGGGCCTGCCATCCTCCTCCACGGCCATGTGCTCACTGGTCCCCAGGGGCGGCGCCAGGGGCGGGGTGGGGAAGTGCAGCCGCCCGGGGACACAGCACTGAGACGGGACCCCACGGAAAGCAGCACCCCGCAGAGACGTGGGGGTGGGTGAGTACGTGGGTTCCGGAAGCGAACGGCCTGGCCTCCAAACCTGGCCCCACCACACACTCGCCATGCGGCTCGCAGTAAGTTGCCGGCCGTCTCTGTGCCGCACTTTGCCCAGGGGTACGGGGGGGGGGGTTAAAAATCCTGTCCCCTGCGCAGGGCTGCTGGCTACTTAGGACCGACCCTGAAACAGTGTCCAGTACACGGTCACTGCCCCCAAAATGGCGGCGGTGCCCCTGCGGCTGTGACCTCAACAGGTGACCCCGAGGCCCGACCCTGCTCCAGTAACCAGGACGGACGACGGAGGAGGGCGGCCAGCTGCACACGCACTGGGCTTCTCCCCACCGAGCGCGGCCAGAAGCGAGCTGGGCACCCACACATGCCCCCGCTCACCGCTGGGCCCCCAGCGCGCGGCTCTCTCTGACACCTGGTTCCTTGTGAGGCCAAAACCTCCCCAAACTCCAAGTCAAGGCACCAACAGTTCCAACCCCTGAACGATCTGCGAACTCCTTCCAAACCTGCTACCTGCACAGCTGCTTCCCAGCAGACAACTGTGAAACCCAGGGGAGCGCAGCTAGTCACACTCAGAAGGGCACCACAAGTGGCCACAAGGAGCTGGATGCCACACAGACACACACATGCCAGGGCCTTCAGGTCGGAAGGGACACGCCAGCCACGGCGCCCGGAGGCATCGACTCCGCGGCGCTGCGCACGGGGCGGAGCCCCCGGTTCCACAGACGGCACCCCCGCTCGCGGGGCTGAGCCTCACTTTGCCCTTGTGCGTTTCCTGGAGCCACTGGCGAAGCCGGATCAGGCAGCTCTCCTGCAGGGGGGTCAGGTCGCCCAGGTACCTCTTGATGTAGTCTGCGTCCAGCTTGTCTGGAACGGAAGTCACACGAGGTCATTTACACGGAACGCGGGAGCCGGAAGTGGTCCAGAGCCCTGCTCGGGGAGGCTGGTGCGCGGTCCAACCCCGTGCGCCTGCGGGGACTGCAGACGGACAGCAGCCACCCCGGGAGCCCTCAAGGACAGCCGCTCCGTCACACCCTGACCGCACCACAGGCAAACTGGCTGAATCTGCTGTTCCCCGCTGCCGGCAGGTCCCCTCTACTCGTAAAATCTCAACACTGCTTATGGTGGAACGACAGCTCTACCAGACACTCCCTGACTTGTAATTCAAAGTTGTACATAAAACTACGAAATAAGCCAAACAAATGGATCTAAGCGTGTTTTGAAGGGAGCTGTGCTCCGGAACACAGGGAACCTTTGTCGTGATGCGGTAACATCACCTGTGAAACGAGTGATAAAATTAAGAACAGCAAAGGAAAGTCACAGGGCGCACAAACGGCCCCTTCCCCCTAACCGGGGACACGCCCGCCGCCTGCCACCCACTGAGCGCTGGCGGACGGCAGGGTCTGGCTGCAGAGCAGAACGCAGCGCAGACGGACCCCAAAGGTATAGCAAGGCCCCGAGTGGCGGTTTTCTTGTGTTTTCTTACTTTACAGTGGGTGTCACTCTGAGAAACAGAAAGGTGTGTGCAAGTGTGTGGGTGCGTGTGCCACACACGAGGCTCCCAGCACAGCAGGCGGGAGCCCGGCCACCCACCACAGTGCGACTCTGGGGGAGCCACCCCTTCCCTCTGCGCCCAGGGAGGCGACCCTGCCCCCCCCCCCCCCCCCCCCCCCCCCCCCCCCCCCCCCCCCCCCCCCCCCCCCCCCCCCCCCCCGCCGACAGGCACCGTCGTCACCGTGCGCTCGCGGAGTGCCGGGACAGCACCTGACACCCAGCGGCACGGGCTCCGCCGATGGCCGGTTACGTTCGCGACCCTGGTCGCTACCCTGCCTTCGCTCATGATGCCTCCACCTACGTAACAGAAGACGGTCCCTGCTGCGCTAACTTCAGACAGCCCTTCCTGCCCTTAGAGTACTTGTTTCTTCGCTGAGAGGGCCAAGTGGACGAGTTCCACGAGCTCGAGGAGGAGGGCAGCACCAACGCTCCTACGTCACAGCCCAAGGGGACAGAGCAGGCAGGGGGACCAGACGGGCGGAGGAGGGGCAGGCACGTCGCTGGGGGTCCTGCACCCGGGGCGAACGCACCGTCGGGGGTCCCCACGGCGGGCTCAGCGGCCCCGCTGGCGGTGCCCAGGGCCTCGCTGCTCAGCCCTTCCTTCTGCGCGGCTTCTGGGGTGGTGGCCAGCACCGCCGCTTGTTTCCTGCAGGAGGCGGACGTCTCGGCGGAGGGCGCGAGCGGGGGAGGGGCCCAGCGGGGCACAAACGTTATGCCTTCCTCTTCCAACTGGTGAAGGTAGTACTCGATGATTTCTTTTCCCTTTAAAACAAAGCCCATTTTAAGGTTCTAATACACTGAACGTTCACATTATTCACCCCTCGCAGGTTTTCATAACACGACTAAAAACTGAACTGCTTCAGAGCAAACAGAAACAAGGTGACTGCCTTCGCGTGCTGGCTTTTCGCACCTTACTTCCTCTTCCCCAAAGGTCTAGGACGCAACGTCCGAAGGGCGCAAACCCCCGTGACCACGCTCGCGCTCAACGTGCACTTTGCGTCTCGCGGTAAATCCTCCCGGAGCCTCGAACGCAGAGGAAGCCTTCACAGAGCAGCCACAACCCCGGTCCAACGCGTGGCGGGGCCCGGAGTCCACAGCAACCGGGGGCGGCAGCGTAACAGCGAAGAGGGAAGCTCTTCTGTGGCAGGAGGGCCGGGGCCCCTGATCGGCCAGCGCCTGGCCGGCAGGCCCTTGGTGGCGCCTGGGGCTGCCGCTGCGCTAGCAGCTCAGGCGCATCCCAGCCCAGGACGCCCTGCCAGGGGCTGCACACCCCTCCTCACCGCCCGGCAGCCAGCATCCCCCGAACCCCCGTCGAGCCCTCCACTCCGGGGGCTGCCAGGAGCAGGGAGAGTCGGGACATCCCCTCGTCAAGGCAGGACCCGGGTCCCGGACCCCCCAGAGCCAGCCTCCCCGAAAGACTGCCGGCTGGAATCGGCCCAGGGACGCCTGCCCACCCTCTGCCGTGAAACCCCAGACACACTCACTTTCTTAATGTTGCTGGTGTACTGCTTCATGGCGATCTTCTCCACCGTACTTTCAAAACCGAAGAAAGACTTGATATCCAAACTTGCCGACTGTTCAAAACAGGTCCAGTCTTCATTTTCAGGGTGAACCTGCGGGCAGGTGAGAAAACGTTCCGTTAATTAACTAACCAGTGAGAACACCGTTTGTCTGCTCCTCAATCAACTGGTTACCAGGAGAAAACACCTGTTTTATTAGCAGCGTTATTGGCATGAAAGCAGCAGACAGAAAATTACAGAGGTTCAAAATCATGAAAAGACTAAAATAGTATTTCTAGAGAATTCTGAACATGACTGCACAAGGAGAGCGCTTCCTCGTCATTCCTGGTTCACTCGCTCACTGTGTTTACTGAGGGAGGGCGGGGGGCGGAGCGCTGCGGGCGAGGGAGCAGCCGCGGCCCAGCCACAGGGCGGCACGCCTGCGCGGTCAGGAACAGCCCGATGGGGCTTGTGCACAAGGACAGCAGAGGTATCACTTCCTCTGAGCCAAACGCCGAGACGCTGCTGGTTCTGAGCCCAAAGACAGCGTAACATGACATGACATTCTGTCAGTGGGTCACTCCGGAGTCGGCGCTGACACACAGCAGGAGGGTCAGGGGAGGCGGGGACCCGGGAGGGCGCTGTCACAGCCGGCTGAGGGGGTGCCGGGACCGGTGGGAAGCAGTGAAGGCGCGGGGCGGGCCGGCGCCACCCTTAGGGGCCACAGTCTCCGGGGTGGGGGCCCTGCCGTCGCCGTCCCTCCGTCTCCGAGTGCTGGTGCGAGCAAAGCGCAGGAAGGAGGACCCCCACGGCCGCACTGCGTCCGCGGGCTGCCCAGCGCTGCACGTGGAGACGGGAACGAGCGACAGCGCCTGGCGCAGGCGCCCGCCCCGCCCGCCCCGCCCCGCCGAGGGCGGCACTCACGGTGTAGCAGCAGTGCTCCCTGATGACGACCCGACTGGCGAACGTCTCGTTGTGCGCCTCGATGTGCAGGGTGCGCTCCCGAGCATTCAGGGAGTTTTTCTGGACAAAGTAGACGTACTCGACTCCTGCAATCTTTGAAACAGGAGCAGAAGGACCCGTCAGTACCAGCCACCCGCAGGGGGCGCTGCGCGCGGCGCGTCTGGGGCGCCCGGGGCCGCGCTCACCCTCTTCAGCAGCCGGGGTGCGTCTATGTCCAGCTTGCAGCGCCGCTCCACGACCCGGACCGCCCCGTCCTCGCTCCGGAAGTCATCCACAATGTCGCTGTCCACAAACATGGGGATCAGAGGGCACGTGGGGAACCTCCTCTCGTAGGCCTGGGGTGCACGTGACAGAAGAGGGGTTGAGAGCTTGCCACCGACACCCTCTGCAGTCGGGCCGTGCCCCACGGACGCATCGGAGCTGCTGCGTCCTCACACCCCCAGCCTGCACCGAGGAGGAGTACACTCGGCGTCCGTGGGCTGGAAGCCTCGACAGAGCGAAGGGGACGATCCTCCCCACGTGGATGCAGGGTTTCCACGTAATTCTATCCAAACCCCAGCCTGATGTTTACGTGTGGCTATGGACAAGACTTTAAAACTTACACAGGAAGGCAAAAGAACAAAAACCACTTCTGAAAAAGAGTAAATTGGGAGTAATCGCTGCATCGCCGCATTCAGGCCTGCTGTCCGTAAGCCACAGTAATACAGACCGTACGGTGATGACAGACAGACAGACACGGGGACCGATGGACGGAGCAGCCAGCCATGAGCTGACCCCACCGACAGGCCCCGCTGACTCCTGACGAAGGGGCAAAGGGATGGGGGCGGAGGAGCCTTTCCCCAAGCATCACGGGAGAGACCGCACACCCACGGGAAACAGACGGGCCGTGCCCTAAACCCCACCAAACTGCAGCAAAGATGAATTCTCCGGGATCACAGCGCTACACATTATTGAAATAGTCTTGGAATGACAAAATTATAGAAACGGAGAAGTAATCTGCCAGTGGTTGCCAGGGCGGAAGGAAGGGGTGGGGCGGAGGGAAGTGGGTGTGGCTGTGACAGGGCCGCGGGCGGGGGACCCCAGGGGGTGTCCGTGCCCTGGCGGCGAAGGCGTGCTGCGGCTTCTCAGGACACGTGCACTGGGGGAAACAGGGAAGGAGCACATGGGGTCTCCCCACATCACTGCTTGAGAGTAACGCTAATGTGCTGTGAGCCTACAGTTACCTGGGAATAAAGTTTCGTTAAAGAAGGAAAAAGACTTGCTCCCTACAGGAAGGCCTGTCGGGAAGAGCCCAGCCATGGTGAACATAACGAGAATTGCTCGCGGGACATCGATGCGCCTGGCAGCCGAGGGAAGCAGACTGGATGCGCGTGTGAACAGTGACGACTTCACCGCTCTAGTCAGTGAGGGCGGTGGACACTGTGAGCGAGCGCGTGTGCTGTGTGGCCGTCACATTCAAAGCAAGTGAGTGGGGCAACGAATCTGCATCAGATTTTGCATTAAGCTTCACATTCCTCAGCGGAAACAAGTCGGCTGATTCAGCAGCCGCACCTTATGGGCGACGGGTGACTGACAGCTTCATCACAACAAGACGCCGCTCACGCATCATGTCTCATGCAAAGTTTTTTGGTGAAACATCAAATCACCCAGGTGACTCAGCCCCCCTACAAGCCCAGATTTGGTGCCCTGTGACCTCTGGCTTTTCCCAAACCTAAAATCCCCTTTGAAAGGAAAGCAATTTCAGACCGTCGGTGAGATCCAGGAAAATACGACGGGGCAGCTGACGGCGCTGGGAGAGCTGTGTGAGGTCCCCAGGGGCCCACTCGGGAGGGGACTGAGGCGTCACTGTCCTGTGTACGATGTTTCTTGTATCTTGTGTATCTTCTTCAGTAAATGTGTCTTTTTCCAAATTACATGGCTGGATACCTTCTGGACAGACCGTGTATAATTCAACCCAAACTTTCAGACAGCACACGGGTACCAGATGCGTTTACTCTGCAGCAATCTGTGACTACTGAGCCCCTCCCCTGACCCCAACCCAGGCTGTCCAGGGGATCACGGTGCAGGGGAACAGGAGGCCCCAGGGCGTGGGGTGACAAGTGTCTGGAAGGAGCCAGGTAGCCTCAGCACTTGTGCCCCAGCTCCCCAGGCAGGGGCTGCCCACTGAGCTCGTGTTGGATGGACAGATGTCACTCGGCCATTAGGCTGTCCTAAAAGTGGTGGCAAGGGGGAACTGTGACCGGGCATCTTCATCACAACCAAGCGCAGCTTAAGGACACTGGTGTTGCTCAAAAGACCAGTGAAAGTGCGGAGGTGACGTCGGCTGCTCCCGTTCCGACCGACAGGGTGCAAGCAGCATTGGAGCGCCGTCACACCAAAGACCGCCCTCGAGGAGCCATCACAGCAAAGACCGCCCTCGAGGAGCCGTCACAGCAAAGACCGCCCTTGAGGAGCAGTTTCCCGACGTTCCCCTGAACAGGCCTGCCTGCCCGCCCGCCTCGAGGCCACGTCAGAGGACGAGAGCCCCCACGTGCCCCGAGTGCTGGGGAGGCCCGTAGAGCGGCCGGGCGGGCCCTGACTCTGCCGCCCAGGACTGCAGCCCCGCTCCGTCCCAAGGTCGCGCAGCGCTGTGGCGCGCAGCTCACCTTCTCGCCCCACCACAGGGCCACCCCACTCTGACAAGTGACCCTGCGCTCCCGAGGCCTACGCAGCGTGCCAGGGAACGTGCCAGGGAACGTGCCAGGCGCTGAGGCAGGGAGGGAGGGGAAGGGGAGTCAGGGAAATGCCGGGTGACCTAAGAGTAAGTAAGTGCTACAACCACTTCAGGAAAGAGGACACACTCAGCCTGGAGGCACAGCGGTTTGGGAAGGCTTCCTGGAAGAGGAAGCACTGGCGCTGGCCCTCCAACCGTGAGAGGGTCTGTGTACAGTCAGCAGTGAGGGAAGAGCATTTCCAGGAAAGAGAACGCAGGAGCATGACTCGGAGGAAACCTCAGGATGCGAGCCGGGACCCCCCGCCTGCGGGAGAGGCACGAATGGCAAGCAATGGCACCGTGACAGGGCACGCCCCTCTGGTGCACTGGCAACGTGGGGGGGCCAAGACCAACAGAAGGCCCTGCCCTCAGGAGGCAGGCCCACTCGGCAGCGGCACGGGGAAGGGGGGGAGCTCTACCGTGGGGCCAGAGGCACCTTTTCAGGAAAGTCTGCACCAGGGGGTCTGGGAGGAAGGCAAAGCCCACGCGGCGATGACGACACCTGTTTTCACGGTGCTTTTATTTGGGAGTTGAGCTGCCTCCCTCCACTCAGATAGCATATTCCGAACCCCCGACTGCTGTAGCCTCGATAAACCTGGGTACCTTCTGCACGTGCCGCATATAATTCACCCGAACCGTTAGCGCACACGGGTACCAGATGCGTTTACCCTGCAGCAATCTGCGACTGCCGAACCCCTGCTGAACGCCCCCAACCCAGCACTGGTCTCCATGCACGCGGGCGGTAACCGGCGGCATCCAAGAAGTGCGCCCAGTCGATCTGATACCACCACGGGGAAGTCTCGGCGAGGCCCTCACACGGGCTGGTACGAAGTGCTGCACACACGGCAAGCCCAGGAAAAATGACATGGAAAGCCGTCGGAGCTGCACCCCACTGAGAGCACTGGCTTTGTGCAGTGCACCCCAGCACCATGATGCGCTAAGAAACAGAGCACAAGGGCTTCAAACGAAACAATTTCTTAAGTTACATGAAGGGCAGAGTAAGCACTTACCAAGAAGCAACCTCGGCTAAGATCTCTCCTGTTCAAGTACCTACTAGATCATTTTCAAAACACCTGCAACATCGTTTAAATTCTTGAAACAGTGATCAGCACAAGGCATTGCCCACACAGCCCAGCCCTGAATTTGGAACAGGAACGCTTTTCCACTCCCGGTAGACGCTGCGGTTGCAGAATCGGATTCACAGACTCTGCTTCTGCCTTGGGAGCCCCACACAGCCGGCATGTAAGGTCTGAGGGCGACGGGGCGACCGACCCAGGGACTCAGCGTGTTTCTCTCCAAAGCTGTCGGCATAAAAAGGGGTCAGCGAGCCCCTGCCTCTCCCCCCGCCCCACCCCGCTCCCTCTGGTGCGCGTGGGTCACCCTGCCCGCAGATGCCTTCTTCAGCCACAGGGCAGAGACCAAGCCCCATCCCACCCATGTGCCCGGAAAGTGAGGACGTTCCCCCGTGGCTGAGACAAAGGTGTCACTTCACAGACGTGTTTTCAGTTAGGGGATGAGCGCTCACTAAGTAAACCAGTGCGCCCGGCACTTTGCTTCTGTGCCTGCACGTGGCCTGTCTGTCCCAGATGCGTGAGGTTAACGAACTCTGCCTACTGCTGGCACAGAAAACCCTAACTTTCCGGAAGGTTACGGGAACGGAAGGCTGCAAGAAGTTGACATAACTTCAGTCTCTGAAATTCTCACAGGCGCCAGCCCCCCAGTTTTCCAGCACGAACTACACTCACGACGTTTCTGCAGCCTGACCAAACACAAGCATTGCAACCTTGTTAAAAACATCCATTATGTCCCAGCTCTACCCACAGGAAGGATCTAGAAGTCCTGACAACTCAGCAGCAAAGAGCAAACTTGGCATCCAGATCTTGGTTTCCGAACACCAGCCTACTACAAAGGAATCAGTACTCCTGGAGAGATGGCTGAGTACAAGTCTGGAGCAGGAAAAGGTCAAGGTGAGCCTGGCGTGTTTGTTACCAGAAAACAAGGAAACGCCAAATAATTTGAAGTGAGCGTGTCAAAAGGCCACGGGAACCAACCTGAATGGGGTTCCACCCCCCAGTTCTGGGACAATTCGAGCACCAGAAAGGAAAACGAACGCTGTAATGCTACCCAAGACAAATGGGCCAGGAAGCAAGTTCCGCAGAAAGCGTCACCCACCGACCACAAACAGGAAGGACAGAACTGGGAAAATCACCATCCCGGCAGCGCCCATGCACCATGGCGGGGCCGCTGCTGGAGGGGACCTCGCAGCCCCCTGCGGCCACCCTGCTGCAGATCCTCGCAAAGGAGAAAAAGGGGACAGGCCCGGAGGCACAAAGGTGCCTTTTCGGGGGAAAGATCTGGCAGCCATCACCGTCATCGAATGACAGAATTCAGGCAGCCTGACAGCTCGGCGTGGTGCCGGGACCACACACAACCGACGTCCGTCAGCAACGACGGGGCGATGACCAGGCGAATCCAAAGTCGGGGCCATTCTACAAAACCACCAGCCCGGACTCTTAAAAGAGAAAACACGTCAGTCTCTCCAAAGATGAACAACAAAGCAGGAAACTGTCCAACAGAAAGGCGAGCAGCCAGGCCTGGCAGGGGCAACGCCGCACCGGTCCTCGGGGCAGCGCGAGCATGGCTAAGGAGAGCGGCTGACGGGACGTGACCGCGCTCCACCTTACGCAACGCCATTCCCTCGGCGCCCGGAGTCTCAGGCGTGGTGGCGATGAGTCTTCCAGGAGAATGTCTGCTCTCAGGCCTTAGTGCTTCGGACCACAGTGCTAGAATAGCAGGGTACTTTCAAACGGGTCTGCCAAAACACGGGGTGTGCGCGCGTGTGCGTGTGAGAGAGAGAAAGCGATAAGGTGCTGAGTTAAATCCGCCTGGGTGAAAGGCACGCAGGCATTCACTTCTCTTCGACTTTTTAAAAATAGAAATTTCTCAAAATAAAAAGTTGCAAGGGGGGGAGTCCACATGTAAACTAACTGATTAAATATGACCCAATCCCTTTTTATCCATGAAAATGTATGCAAATTTCAGGTCTACCGGAATCGCGAAGGCCCAGGGGGCAGGGACCTGCGTGCCCGGTGGGGCCACCTGCCAACCGCAGCTGCGGGGAGGGGCAGGCACTGAGCGCTCAGGCTTCTGGGATTTCAAGGGAGGCCAGCGACCTGGAGTTTTGGGTGAGGTCTCCCCATTTTTCAGAGCCCAAGGCCTCCCACAGTCCTCTGCGCCCCGAGAAACCTCTCCAGGGAGCCCAGGGGGAAGCCCCCCATTTTCCCCGCTCACTGGCCCAATTCACGGCATCCAAAGAGCAGCAGCGACTTCCAGATTCTTCCCGCGTCTTCACAAGCCACCAGCCACGTTACCATGACATCTCCTGATCACACTCGACAGGTGCGAAAGCACGAAAGGCTGAGCACAGCGCACTGCTGCGGCGCTGGTTTCCTCAGAGGGGGACGCATGCTTTGACGCGCCCTCTCGGAAGGGACAACCGCTTTGCAGGAGCAGTGACTCTTGTCGCCATCTGCTCAGTCTTTCTGTTCGGCGTAACAGGAGTCTCGACAACGAAAACAAGGCCAGGAGAGCGCCTTCCTGCTAGCAGCTTGCTCCCACCTTCCTCCGCCCACCCTTCCTTTCCAGAAGGGATTTCTGGGCCTGCGGTGCAGGGGCCTGGCAGGGGTGCCTCCAGGTGCTCGCCAACCTCTGAACGCAACCTTGACGTTAAAAACTTGAACTGTGCAGCAGAAAGCCATGTTTTAGTGAAGACATTTCAACTTGAGAATGAATGAGCTTACTACTGCATCCTGCCAGGAAACCCACTTAAAAGAAACGCCATTTCAAGGACCTACCTTTAAACAGAACAGGTTCCTATCCAGATTAGCCAGCAAACTAAGGCAGCTGCTTTCCAAGTCTGGGGAGTCTGCGGCACTTACCTGAAAACTCACTCACAAACAGTCTGGTTTCACTCTGGAAAGTCAGCGCATGGAAAACTAACTATGCCTTAAGCCTCTTACCAGTTGCCAGTGACTCAAAGAAACAAAAATGCATGTCAAGAAAATGTGGCAAATTGACCAAAGTGCCTCAGAGTCAAAATTCTGTAATTCATTACTATCGAAATGACAGCTACATCTGGAGAGCCTGACACATGCAGACACTATGCTAGGGTTCCTATTTATTTATTTATTTATTTATTTTTAGAAAGTGGGGAAGGGAAGGAGAAAGAGAAGGAGAGAAACATCAGTGTGTGGCTGCCTCTCTTGTGCCCCCTACCGGGGACCTGGCCTGCAACCCAGGCCTGTGCCCTGACAGGGAACTGAACCGACGACCCTTCGGTTCACAGGCTGGTGCTCAGTCCACTGAGCCACACCAGCAGGGGCAGGATTCCAGAGAACATGAAAGCGGAAGTCACAGGAACGGGCTTGCGTAGGGAGGCAGGGCATAAAAGTGTTTCACGCTGGAGGACAACAGAAAGAAGACAGGAGGGGAAAATATCTCAAGAACTGTAATGACAATAAAGTTGCCCAAAACATTCAGGGGCACATTACAGAACTGCACCCCCGGGACCTGCACACCTGTATTAACCAGGTCACCCCAACACTCGAAGAAGAGGTCCTGGGGGAAACCCCTTCATGTCCCGGCAAGCAGATAAGGCTCTGCGAGGACGCAGGACTTCCCGGGGTCTGGAGGGGCGGGCAGCCGTAGGGAAGGAACTCGGGCGTGGGGAGAGCACTCCTGGGGGTGGGGGGCAGGGACCTGGGCGAAACGGAGAGGGAGCGGACGTGGCCCACCCGCAGGGAGGGCTGTCAGGCCTGCTGGCAGCGGCTCAGCGCGGGAGGCGGCTCCAGGAAGAGCTCCAAGCACCACGGCCTGCTGCCGAAACTCGGAAGCAGTTAACACCGAGGCTGATTCCAGATGTTTGAGTGGCCACTGCCCAGGAAACCTGGGGCCCCGACCCTGCATGTTACCACAACACCGTCCCTCATGGGCTCTTGACTCAACCCGACTAACACTAAGAGAAACTCCTAGTTAGTCCACTAGTCCACTGAGTTCCAAATTACATGCTAGTTTGCAACAAGGATGTTGTAATACGCTGTTCATAGCCATTAAAATCTGTATAAGCGTGAGCCCTTTAAGGAGAGTTACGATGCAGCTTTAAGTTACAACCTGCTTCATGCCCCCCACGCTCACTAACACCCAAGCCAGACCGGCTGTTTCTGCAGCGGCACCGGCCTCGGAGCGCACCGCCGACAGTGAGCGGCACCCACGATCACGCGGGGAGGCCAAAGTCGCTGCCTCCCACTCCCATCTCCAGCTACACCAGCACACGGAGTCAGAGCAACCGGCTGGGTGCCCCCGGGCAGGGCAAACAAGAAAACAGGGCACTGAGCTGAGCAGCGGTGACGACAAGGACGGATGGGACCCAGAGCCCTCTGCCCCGAGGTCAAACACATCTGATGTTCAACCTCAGACACTTGCCTTGCCCCCGGAGGTGACGTCCGGACTGCAGAGGCTGTGACTTCCGCCCATGGCACTTGCAGGCCCGCGGAGAGGTTACCTAGGGGACTGGTGACAGCTGTCTCGGTGGCCCAGTAAAGGGCTTGGTTTCTTCCCCTTTTTTAAATGGTGTTCTCATCGCGGTTGTTGGGGCGGCGCTGGCTGATGAGGGTAGACAGGCCTGCAATGCTCCGCTGGTGCAACGCGCTGGGTGTTCCCCACCCCAGGGCCGGTCCCCGCGGCTCCTTGCCCAGGCCCCTGGCCCCACGGTGCGAGCGCGAAGGCCACCTGTGGCCCAGTCAGCGGGGGCGCAGGCGGGAACGGTGCTGCTTGCGTACCACAGACCCAGCGCCTGCGATCCCAAATCGCTCAGACGTGCTTCTAACCATCCCTCCCTCCCGACACCCACCGCAGCTCCCACGCAACTTCACAGAGCAGCTACGGTCCCGTTTGAGGAAGAAGCCATTGCAAGGTGCACCAGTCTGCACCATGGAGCGGGAGGGCCAACACTGGCAGGCAAGGCGGGCAGCCTGGCATCCTCTGCCACAGGGTCTTTCTCTCACAGGCCCACGCCTTCGCACTCTGAACATGAAACATCGCTGTCAAAGGACAGACGGAGCTTCAGGGTTTCTCCTCCAACCCACACGGCTCTGGTAGGAAAAGCCCCCGGGCTTGGGGCAACTGTGCCAGCGAGCGCCGGGCCCACAGCAGGGAAAGGTCGCACCGGCCCATGCCCACCTGTGTGCTCCGCCCTCCGGCTGCGCTGGGCTCCACCCTCACCACCTGTCCCAAGCTGACCTTCAGGTGACTATCAGCAGGCAACAGCCCACAGAACCTGGTGAAAATTGCCAGCAAAATTAAAAGGCTTCACCTGTAAAAAATTTTAACGGCATAGCGAGACCACTAATCTGATTTATCCACCCTATAGTATCCCAAAACACCACACAGCAGTAGGGTTTTTTCCCCTAAATTTTTAAAATAATTCAGGTCAGCCCGGGTTGGCTAGCTCGGTTGGGTGGAGCGTTGCCCCAGTATGCCAAGGCTGGGCTCCACCCCCGTCATGGCACATGCAAGGAACAACCAGGGAGCGCGTAGTTAAGCGGGATGACAATGTTTCTCTCTCTCCCCCCTTCCTCTCTCTCTAAAATCAGTAAGTAAAGTGAAAATAAATCGATAAGTAAATACAATACTGCAGGCTGGTGATGCCCCACAGACGCCTGACTACTCCGCAAGAGCGCGCTCCCGCGGATCCGAGTGGAAGGCGGGACAGGGGTGCTCTGCGCCCGCGCCGGTCACGGTGGTTTTCTCCAGAGAGCAGCACAAACTGCTACCGAACAGGGTGCCGCCACTTTGAGGTTTTCGACCGCAGGTTCCCCGAACCCTCTTGGGCCCCGGAAACAGGCGCTTCAGGAGAATCGGTGAGGAAAGGAACGAAGGAGCAGCAGGCAGTCCTTGGGCAAAGAACAGCGACGCCCGTGAAGTTCGATCCCACAGCGCCCCCACTCCGCGCTCTCCTCTCAAAGGACAGCGAACTTGGTTGGGGCTGTGGTTTCACAATGAAAGCACAACGGTCACGTGTCCTGCCAACCAACTGTCCTGATTCCTAGAAGAGAAGGGGCCGCACACCAGTATTTCACAGGATTCGGCGAAGAGTGCCGCAGCGTTCAGCATCTGGACCACCGATACAAGGACCCACCGAGCGGGGGTGGGAAAGCCGCACCACCATCGCAGGAAATGCCACCCGGAGCTACCGACAACGGGCGCGCGCGCTCAGCTAACGCGGACCCCCAGTCAGACCCACGGCAGACGCAACGCGTAACAGGGGCAGTTTCGGGGGAACGCGTCTTCCGGCCAAAGACGCGCACGGCTTGCTCCTTCTGTCCTGCTGAGCCGACCATGCACAGCCCGAGCCTCGATCTGCCAGGCCTTCCCGAGTGCTTTACCCTGGGGAGAACTTCCAGGCAAGAGCACCTGATGCTTGTTAGCACAGTGTAACGGACGGACGAAGGTGGTGAGCTTTCGAGTAAGACGCGGTACGACCCGGTACGCGGCATCAGCTGCGCCCTCGGCACTTCACTGCGGACCCGAAAACCAGGCCCACGCCGTCCGACCGTGTCACACTCCTGACCGACCTCAGGAGAGACACCACACATGCGCCCCAGGGCTTTGTGCTTGCCTTGCCTATGTCTTGAGGAGAGTCACTGGTGACACTTCGGAAGGTTCGGGAGAACACGTGTCCCTGGGCACTGTCGCCTGGGGCTCCACGTCACGGGCTTCCACACATCAGCCCCCTGCGACTTTCTCAGGGTGTGCCAGGGCCAGAGAAATAGAACTTACTGAATTAAGGTCCCAACGACTTAGGAAGCCTTTGTGTCCCAATAACTTAGCAACCAGGTGAAAAAGTACACCCCTGGAGCTGAGGGGGAACAGCTATTCCTCATGAGGATGGGTGCCCCACTCGGGCAGGGCCCGGCCTGGGAGCCATGCGGGGCGCTGCTCCCCGGGGCCCACCGATCCTCACGCAGCGCCTGCACGGCGGCCCCTGCAAGCCAGCCATGTGAAGGTCGGACTCCAGCAAGCACCACGCCGTGTGAGCGATCCAGTGAGGTGCCATCTCCGGGGCCATCGCTCCCGGAGTGAACCCTGACGCGGCCACGGGCTGCCTGAATACTAAGGTGTGGATGCCAGCTGGCCAAGCGAACACACAGACCACACGAAGTGTCATAAGAGGAAAACTGTGAAGGGGCTACAGAAACTCTCTGTATGATCTGCTCAATTTTCTGTAAACCTTAAACTGCTCTAAAATATAAAATCTGTTAAGTATGAAAACATGGCCTCAATCACACCTTGGCCAAAGGTAGAATTCTACCTCTTCACTGCATGTGCAATGAGAAAACAGAAAGACGAACTTCTTTCCAGATGAACCTAGAGGAATTCTTGATATCAATTACCCAACCTTCACGCCCTCCCCACGAACAGGGGCCAGGCCCAGTGAACAGGAGCTGAGGCCCTGGAGTCTAAGACCAGGGCGCTGCCGCCATGAATCGCAGGGAGAGCCAAGGGGACAGCCAAGGGGAGAGCCAAGGGGACAGCCAAGGCGGAGGCAGACCACCCCCGACCCCCGCGCTGCGAGTCTCCTAGGAGCGCAGCACAGCCCACGAAGACGAACACGTTTACTGGGCGTGACCGCGCTGCACAGGAAAGCAGAGGCCAGGGGGGTCTGCGGGCAGGGCCGGAGCCCGTGCCCCGAGCTCAGGCCCCAGGGGCGAGGACCTGGCTGCAGGTCCCAGTGCCGCGTGGGAAGCGGTGCCTGCGCAGGTTAGTCAGTCTCTGGACCCCAGTGGCTTCGAGCGCGGAACCGTGGAAGACGAAGCAGGGAAACCGAACAGGGAAGCGCACAGGTCGAGCATGGCCGCCGCCCCAGGCTGCACGTGAACTTCTCAGAGGTAAAACGGGGTGAGCCGCAGGCAAAGGCACCGCCACCCGACAGTCCAGGAACCGACGTGGCCACGCACAAGCCAGAAAGGGGCCCTTCCTGACGCGAACATCTTTAAGACTAAAACTTTTCATTTCACATTTACCTTTTCTACTATACTTTGAAAATGCACACACACAAAAAAATCCATGTGTTCACCGAACTAAAATGATAATATTCCCCATGGCCCAAAAAACACATTATGTAAATGTCATCAGGCTTTGCTGGAAACCAATTATTTTGTTTATTATTAGCCAGCTAAAGAAAATTTTTAAAAAGGACCTAGTTGTAAGTATCATACAGGTGTCCTTCCTTTTAAAAGGAAAAGAAAAAAGATACAGAAATAATCTTATTTCGATTAGGCATTAAGAGTTAAACATTCCCTTTGAAATGTGAAGGAAATACAAGAAATACATGAATTTAGTTAATTACGTAACTCACTGATTACCTAAGTACTCGGTGCTGGCAGCGGACAACACAGCCCTGAGATAAACAGGACCGAGCTGGGGAGAGGCTTTCTCAGCATGGACGGGGAGGGGCGAGGGCTGGACAGGGGCGGGGGGACACAAGGTGTCCTCCACACAGGTTTCGGTTACAGGGCTCCCAGCAGGCTCAGTGCTAATGGCATCAACATTTTCCACAGAACGAAGAAACACAATATACTCGGAAGGGGAAAAACTCCTGCAGGAGACTGGTCGCTCAGCTCCCAGCCTGGCCTGAACAGACACACACAGGGGCCCACTGTTCCCCCGTCAGGGCCCGGCCACTGTCTGAAGACCAGGGCCTCCTGGGGTCATCTGGTCCACCAGATACAACACGGCACCAGCGCTCACAGGACGAGTGCCAACTCACAGCTCCTCTCCACTTCCCACCCACGCCCTCCTCCCCCCCACCGCGCCCGGTGCGGGCACTCAGCAGGGTCCCTCCCTCCACTCCTGGAGCACAGAGCACTTGCTTTAGGACCAGACACAGGCCAGGCATAGAGTACGGGGGGCACCACCCAGGCCTTCTGTGAGCCACCAAAGATGGCGTGCTGGGGGAAGGAGCTGGACTTCCCAGCAGGGAACCAGGCCACAGGCAGATCGGAGGGAGTGGCTGGGGAAGGGAAATGGAGCAAGGCGGCAAACGGGCCTGCGAGCAAAGTCAGAGTGCTGCCGCCACCGTCACTGCCACTGCCACCGCCTGGGGCAATGCGGGCCAGCAGCTCAGCTAGGAGGTGAAGCGGCCAGGCCAGGGCCAGCCGCCGGGCCAGCCCCTGAAACCGGTTTCGTCCTCCGTAAAGAGGTGAGGCCAGGGCCTACGAAAGGAGCCAGCTTCCAGTTACCAGTCAGCCCTGGGGATGAGAGGGGCACCGGGGGCTACAGATAGCAGTACTGGACTGCGGACTTGGAAGTGACCAAGGGAGCAGATCTTCAAGGTCAGCATCACAAGGAAAAAATGTGTGCCTGCCTTAGGTGACGGACGCTAACTAAATTTGTGGCGGTCATTTCACAGCATGCACACGTGTCAAACTGCTGTGCTGTTCTCCTTCAACCAATGCAACGCTGCGTGTCGGCGGCGCCCCAGCAAAGCTGGGGGAGGAGGGCCCCGCACAAGGTCAGTGCGAGCAGTAAACACGACCCGGACACACGGCACTCCTGGTGGAAGGAGGGCCTCCCACAAAGTCAGAGCAAGCAGTAAACGCAACCCGGGCACAGAGCACTCCTCAGATGCTCGCCATCCTTAGGCCTGTCTGCGCTACCGAAACGTCTCACAAACGTGGCGCCCCAGCAGGACCCACCGTCCGTGGCCCGCAGAGGAGAACCCCGAGACTTCCCCCTGCAGGGGGACAAAGGGCAGCCACCACATTCGGCGGCACAGACCCGGAGGCTGAAGGCAGACTTCCCGTTTTCCTTCTCAGCCTCACCATCAAAATTCAGCTGGAAGGAGAGAAGGCTATCACCGCTGTTCACCCGGAGAAGGGCTGCCCGCTGAGATGGCTGAGCCAGCCAGCCACTCCGGTGCAGCACACGGAGAGTAACACAAGATTCTTTACCCATCTCCTCCCCACCCGGGCTGGGTTTCAAACAAAACCTGAGCTAAGGGCCCGGCTGATTTGGGTTAATCAAAGCACAGCAAAATCTCTGACTCGGAGAAACAGCTTGCAGGGCTCGAGTGCGGCACAAAGCCCTTGCGGCAGAGAAAGTTCCCTCTGACCTTCGTTTTTATTACAATGTTACTTAAATGTGTACAAACTAACTAGGTAGAAGCACACAATGGTAAAACCAAACTAACAGCATTCACTTAAAGGGAAGGGGCACAGCTGTTGTGGATGAACCCTCCTTCCCTGGGGACAGGGAACTGATGGGCTCAGGGGCCAGCCCTCCCCCTCCCGGCCGCTCCCCACAGGACCGGGGGCAGGGGGGGGGGTGCCTGGTGATTCTCCCCGCCCACCACTTCTCTCTCTTTCAATCCTCACTCCTACAGCTCAGGGTGTGCCAAGTAACTTCGCCTACGTGCACCATTTGCATATTAACTCCACCTCTATTTTTTGGTATTTGCTTCAACCATTAAAATAACATTACTTGGTGCCCCCAAAATAAACAGAAAAGCAAACGACACACTGAGAGCCCTTGCCATCAATGACAGGCATCCAGACGATCTCCGCCTGTCACATGTGTTTCAGGTTGTGAGAATAAAGCATTAACTGATCCCTGTCAGAGAACCAAAGGGCTCGGGTCAGAAAGCCAGAGGTATGCACATCTCTGAGTAGATCTCGATCCTTGAGATACCTTACTTCTTTCAATAAGCCTTGGAGGTCAAATGTTTCACCGACCAGTTTCTTAAAGCCCCGGGTGAACACGAATGTCTGGAATATTATGGAAAGTCCCTCTTTTCTTGGTTTCTCATGCACTGAATTGTGTACTTAAAGTAATCTGCATGGCCGAGCGGGACCCACACAACACACCATGATGTTCCCAAACCACCCCCGACCCAAAGACTTCTGTCCGACGAAGAGCCAGCTTTACGTGACCACAGACACGGCAGCTTTGCGCATTGTCTTTACACGCGGGGTCCGGCCGAGCACTGTCTCACTCTCTGGAGCAGGAAGAATACGTTCGCAGACCTCGGAAAGCACTTGGTGTTCCAGCGAACTGCAGCTGTCAGCTTTTAAAGATGCCATGTGTTTGCCCACATAAAGAATGTAATGAGCTATGGAAATATTATCTGGCTTCGTGAAGCAGAATAAAAACTCCATCGTCAGTGGGCTGGTGGTAGGAGTTGGTTCAGTCCATCAAGAAGGTATACGTCATGTCCTATTGATGAAGCGCCTCTTACACGAGTTGCCCCCCCAGACGCTGCCGAGATCGATTCTCCATTTCCTCCGCCACCTCCCTTCCCTCAGGGCAGGGGCTGCACTCTGACCCCAGGGGCTGGCCTCCAAGCTCACCCTACACCTGCTCTTAGATGCCGTTCTCTGTTAAAAACCAGCGGCAACGGCAATGATGAAATGTGATTAAAGACATATTGTGACCAGGTGGAATAAAATACAGTGGTTGAATTCCTCAAGGAACTTGTCTTTTAGATCTGGAATCTATCAAATATAAAAAACAAAAAAATAAACCTAAAGAGATAAGCGATAATTTTTGGTTGGTCTCACCGGAGGCCACATCAGCCTCTCGGTGGCCTTCAAAGGGCCTAGTGTATTTTAGGACTGCGTACATGCAACTGCTCCTTAACCAGGGGCAAGGAGCTGGGCGCTGCCGCCGGGCAGACACAAGGGGGAGGGCCGGATTCTGCCCGCGGCCCGCTGTCTGCCCCCTGTCCCCTAGATGTGTAAAAAGTGCGGTGAACACAGTGGCCCTCAAGCGCGGGCAGCCCCAGCGCCCCCGAACAAGACACGGTGCACACACAGAACAGAACGGAGCATTCAGCCTTAGACAGAAACTCTGCCACGTGCTACAGTGCGAACAGCGAGGACACGCCAAGTGAAACAAGGAAGTCCCGAAGGACAAACACTGTACGAGCGCAACATCCTAGTCACACTGGGACAGACAACAGAAAGGGGGCGGTGCCTGCCAGGGGCTGGGGAGGGGGCGTGAGCAGCAGTTCCTTGGGGACGGGGTCAGGCTGGGAAGATGGGAACGGGCCGGCGGCAACGGCAGCGACGGCAGCACAGCACACCGTGAACGCGTTTCCCGGCGCTGACCTGTGCACCTGGGAACGGTGAAAACGGTCTGCTTTCTGTTACGTGCATGTTGCCACGGCAAAGGAAAACACAGTATAAATCTACTTCACCTGAGAATTAGGACATGAAGTCATACAAACAATTAAGACAAGTGCAAGGACACGCACGCTTGTACACACAACTCTGGCACCACCAGTGCAAGAGCAGCGGCAGCCTGGGCAAGCGCCCAGAGCAAGTCAGCCTTTGAGCAGACGGTGAGCCCTTCAACAGGACGCACAACGCCACGGTCTCCCCTACGCCGACCGTCAAGGAAGCTACTCCTTTCAAAAACTTTACCGTGGCTTTTTTTTGGCCTAACATTGAGGCCTTAAACTGAGGCTCCTGTGCCTGATGGAATTCTTGTAACATACACTGTGTATCATATAAAGATACCACTCTGTTTCTCTTAAAAAAAAAAAAAAAAAAAACTTTAAATTACCGCAGACTGCCGTACCCACCCCCACAAATTCTGATTTCTTAACTTCATGTTAAGAAAAGCAAAGTAAAGATAACAGGTGTTTGAGGAAGAGCTCTGTAAATATTAACAGTATAAAATCCTGCAATACAACAAATGATCTCTTAAATCAATTTACTCCTTAAAATATGTACTTCGTAGATTTTAGTTCTGGACTTGGTTTTTAATACATATACAGACACTGACCTAGGAAAAAGAAAAAAATGCATGTTTTACCATTAGGAGCACCTAACGTTGGGCAGAATAACTTATGCATTAAGAAACAGTCACTAACAACCACCTTCTCAGGTCTGAACCTACATAGGTGTCAAAAAGAAAACACGGAATGCCACTCTATCGGTGACAGACTTCGGTGAGCTTTACGTGCTGCGGGAGAACCAGAAAAACCGGCCCTCGGAGCCCTAGGCACTCGCCACCACGGGAGAAGGGCCGCTCAAACACGGACACCCGCGCTCCGTGAACCCGTGCATGTTTCTCGGTCAACGGCAGCAGTTACAAGCTTCAGCTCACTGAACGTAAACTTTATTTCACTCATAAAACATAATCTGCATCAGACTCCTTTCAACCACGGTTTGTTTAACCATTGGTAAATACCTCTAACCAAACGAATATGTTCCAACGTGGCCTTCTGTCAAAGTTTCATTCCAAAGCAGAAACGACACGGGAAATGCACACTTACGCTGCAAGGCTCACCTCTCCTGCGGACAAAACCACCTCTGAGGGCTTACGAAACGCTTAGGCTAGAAAGCAGGACGGTCTGATTCTCACCCTCAAGACACGTGCATGGAGGGGAGTCAGCAAGCCCAGCAACCAGGGCACGGCTAAGCGCCCAGCGAGGGGACAGTGAGCCAGCGAGCAGAGCCAGGACAGCAGACCCTGACCGGGTACTCTGAGCAGTCAGAGCCGGGCAGGGGAGAGAGGGGCAGGCACCCTGGGCCGGCAGCTGTACAGGCACGAGGCCAGGACAGATCCTGGTGGACCTGGGAAACTGCACGCAATCCCGGATGGCCAGGTGGCGGCACAGGTCAGGGCCTCGCCTGTGGCCGTGCGGCAACAGAGAAGGGAGGGAGGCAGACGGGGAATGGCACTGCGGACCAGGACCGAGCTCGAGGGTCTGAACTTCACCTTGAAGCGAGGTGCAGCCACTTAAGAATTTTAAACGCACAACTGGCACGTTCAGATTCACAACTGGAGACTCAGCAGCAGCCCTGGGAGAGGGTGGGCGGGTGAGATGGGGTTGGGAGGCTGCTGCAGGGACACAGCGGTTGAGGGGTCATCGGAGACGGCAGCATGGTCAAAGGGCAGGTTCAGGACCAGTTCAGGAGACACCCTTGGCAGGTGAGGTCTGGCCATCGCTGAGGTGAAGGGTCAGGAGGGCAGGCTGCCAGGGAAGCCAGGTTTCCGATCGGAGCCTAGGGCGCCTGGTGGTGGCACCTGTCAGATGCGGCAGCTCAGAGAAGAGGGCGGGGCTTCCGAGTGGCATCTTAGTGGTGTTGTGTGGGTTGCTCGGTGTCGGGCGCGGCGCTGCGGACGTGCTAGGTCCGCCCAGACGGTCAGACGGAGTGGTCCCGGCAGGCAGCTGCACGGGGAGGAAAAAGCTCCGCAGTCTTCGGTGTATAAAGTGACGGCTGAGGCTGCAGGTTCCAGGGAGACGGCCCGGAGGTGGTGTCAGGTGAGAAAGCCACGGCCTCAACCGTCACTTTCTAAAACAGCACAAACTACCGATCAGAACACCTACCGGGGCCAGAAAACACAAGATAGACAACTGGAGGTCCCCACACAGCGAGACAAGTCCTCGTCAGAGGAAGACCCCGTCTGCACCCAGAAAGGCCAGGAGGCAGGTGGGCAGAGAAGACCAGCGAGCGCGATTGGAGGGGGCATGAGGAAGAGAGGGGCCGCGCGGCCGTCCAATCGAACATGCGCAACACGGACCTGGAGCAGCTGTCTTCCGTGGCACGACGACGACACACTTGGAGACTTCTCTAAAGACGAGAAAGGCTGGTACTCCGAAAATCGAAGAGCACCTCTCGAGAGAACTGTAATGCATCGTACACATTCTGTCACAGCATGTAAAATTCTTCCCTACAAATACACAAGACTGTTTGTTTCACTCTTGCACAAGCTAAAGATCAAGAAAAAAGGACCAACGGTAACAGCGGCCAACCCAGCCTCTCTCTTCAGTGGGAGCTTCTGCGTGGCAGCTCCCCGACCAGAGTGCTGTCCCCACGCGGGGCTCCGACAGAGAAGCTTGGACAGAGGACGGTGTGCCCCCCAGCTGGCCGCCGCGCACCACTGCCCGCCCCAGCCCACCGGCCCCAGGCCAGACTTCCGCAAACGTGCGCAGCCCGTGTGGGCACCTGTGTGACCCAGACACCCTTCCAATCAGACCTGCCAGTAAATTAACTGCTTTTAACTGCTTTCTGTACAAAACATTAAGACTGATGCAGTGGGTTAAAAAGTAACTATAAATAAAAAACCCAGTTTAATTTGGGAAAGAGATTTTGCACCTTGTTTGCAACTCAAAATTGCGCAGGATAATCACAGGGATGAGAGGGGAGCAGCCGGTTTTAACCACTCGCTTCTACCTCTGCGAGGCCAGCACTCAGAGACCTTCTCAAATGCAGCTGAACTGACTTGAGGTCCGCACCTTCTCCCGGTGCTCATCTGCTGTGATGAACAATTAAATCGGCACAAGGTTAAGGTAATTGAACAGGACAGATGACCCAGTTTCTCTAACGAAGCGAAGCCGTGAGAGGAAACCAAAGGGAGACAGCATGTGAGAGGGTAGAGAGACTGCGGAAATGTAATGACCGAGCGAAATGCAATGGCTGCGTTCGGGACGGGGTCTGAACCACTAACACAAACACATGGAGTCCTCGGAGTGCCATCAGGAAGCTGCCAGTACTTCTCTCGGGTAAGAGAAGGCCGCGATGGTTACAAGTAAAGAAGCCCTTACTGGCTTAGCCCCAGCTGGCCTGGCTCAGTGGACTGAGTGCCGCCCTGAGAACCAAAAGGTCGCTTGTTCCATTCCCAGTCAGGGCACATGCCTGGGTTGTGGGCCAGGTCCCCAGTAGGGGGCGCGTGAGAGGCAACCACACACTGATGTTTCTCTCCTTCTTTCTCCCTCCCTTCCCCTCTCTCTAAAAATAAATAAAATCTTACCAAAAAAAAGGGGGAAGTCCTTACAGGTTGGAGACGCGTGATGGAGCCTTCATCAGTGAACCAACATGTCTGACACCCCCTCTACCGGGGGAAAGTGGGGAGGGGATGAGACAAGACTGGCAAAACGCCGCCACCGGCGGCGCCGGACGGCGGGCCCCCAGCACTCGCTGGGCCGTTCTCTCTGTGAACACCTGCAATTTTCCGTAAGACAAGGTTCGGCTTTCTGTTACTGTTTTTCCGTTTGTTGGCTTGACGAAAGCAGGTACGTCAAAGAGGCAGGGAGCTGAATCGGCCCTGCCTCATTTCTCCGTGAAACACTTCCTGCTGAAACACGACTGGTTCCACACAGACCAGCGTGCAACGAAAGCGCACTACATGCATCGTCCACTCTCACAACTGGGTGATCGACGGGTCGCAGCCCAGCTTTTATCAGATGCTGCAGGACTCCCACCGCGGCACCAAAAAACCCCGCCAGCGAGCGGAGCGCTGCGGTGAACGCTGACCAGGACCCTCGCCACGCCAGCGGAACTGGACCCTTCGTTTCCCTCCACCCCTAGATGTGAACCAAATTCCATGCAAAGTCAGCTACCCAGAGGCAGGCTGCTTCTTCCTCTGGGCAAAAATAAATTCTATTGCCTAGTAGCCTGCTTGAAGATCTAACAACACCTCAATTAACAAAAAAAAAGTACGGCACCACCACACCTCACCACTGGAAACCTGAAAACCAGAGGCAGAGGATGTGCTTCCAGAAGAGGAGAGAGGACAGCATTTCGTAACTAAAATTAGCCTGAACGCCCGCTCTGCATGGGAGTCGAGTCAGAGGGAGAGAGCAAGTTAGAGAAAAGGGGAGAAGGAGCTCAAAATATCAGGCAAGGCAGGAAAGGGCGGGCGGATGGTGGCGCCTCCGGAGGCAGCCAGCTGCCACACGAGAGGAAGGACAGGGCAAGAACGCGTTCCCTCGGGACCTGAGCTCCCCTCCCCCAGCCACCCTGACGGACAGGCTGGAACAGCCGGATGGCCAGGGCGCCGAGGCAGCTCCTCAGGAAGCGTGCTACCTCTCAGCTTTCTGCACAGCCCACCCTCCCCCCAAAACGGACTCCATCTAACTCAACACGAGGCCCCCCAGATTGCATTCAGACACACAAATCTACCCCAGGGATCCCCACGTGCCTCCCCAGGTGTTTGAAGGTTTGAAATCTGAATGGATGAAAGAGAGCTTCCACATGAAGAGTTTACTGACGTACAAACTGATTCATTTCACATGGTCCTTGGAGGTGGGACAAGGGCTGGACATCAGAAAGGAGAGGGGGGATGTGGGTATCACCAGGGCTGGCCACCCATCCTCATCTCTGCGGCCTGGTTAATTCTGGCACGTCCTCTCATTGGTCTCGCCCTGGTACCTGGCCTAGTGACGAGGTCGCAGAGCTGGTCTGTGGCAGGGCCAGGCTTGCACCTGGTCCCACAGCAAACCTTTCTCTTTCTTTACTCCTCTAGCCTCAGTGGAAGGCGTGATGAGGTACCTTGAGAGGGGAGGCAAAGGGACTCAGGAACAGAGACCAAGACGAGCAAAACTAACCCGAGAAGAACAAGCAGCGCCGTGCACTGTGGCGGCCGTTTCACCGACAGAGCCCCGCCCCCCCTCCCCCGGCAAGCGGGGTTTCCGGTGGTCCAACCTGCGAAGGTACACCGCTTAGGCTTTGCTGCGGCGTTTATCAACAGAGTTTGGCATAATTTATAAAGATGGCAAAAGAGAAGAGAAAAAGCCAGGAACCTTTGAAAAGAAACGAAACTCTAAGTACAAGTGCAAGGACCAGCACTAACCAGACTACAGCTGGAGGAGAGGGAAGCACCTGGGGCCCGGGGAGGCGGGAGGGTCGGCGGGAGGGTGGGCGAACAGGGAAGGCAAGGGAGGAAGCGTCCACAGAGAGGGGGTGAGGGCACACCTGGCCCGTGGGGCTCCCTGGACTGAGCTCCGGCCTGCAGCCTGTAAACGGAAAGGTTGCTGGTTGTTTCCCAGGCAGGGCACATGCCTGGGTTGAGGGCCAGGTCCCGCCGCCAGTTGGGGGCGCACGAAAGGCACTGGATAGATGTTCTCTCTCATATATCGATGTTTCTCTCGGTTTCTTTCCTCTTCCCCTTTCTAAAAATAAGTAAGTAAAATATTTTTAAAAAAGAAAGAGGGAGAGGGCAGGAGAAGACAGAGCACGGCAAACCACGGTGGCAAACCTTTGCACATCCGCGTTCAGAAGTTTGCGTCAAACACGAACTGCGGGTGGACGGAGAGGGGAGGACGTGGAGAGCCTCGAAGACAAAGCCCAGGGGCTCACAAGGCTACGACAGGTCACGGGAGACCACTTAAACAGAGGGCTGGCAAATGGAAACCGCGGCGGCTGGCGAAAGAGCGCACCGAGCAGGACAGGGGATGTAAGGGAGTACTGAGCTCAGCGAGATGTCGTGTGACGAGGCCTGGACTGCAGCTTCCGACTTCCAAGGAGGAGGAAGGGGGCCCAGAGCCCCGGGGCAGGCTCTGCAAACTGAGAAGGGCAGGAAAGTGGATTCTCCCCTGGAGCCTCCAGGGGAGGGGGTGCCCCGTGATGCTCACACCGATTTTACCCCTGGGAGATGCGCTGGGGACGTGTGACTTCAAGAACTACCAGATAAATAAATCTGCATGGTTTTAAGGAAGGGAGGGAGGGAAGACTCAAGAGTTGAAAAATTTTAGCTTAAGCAATAGCTAATACGCTTAGCCATCAATGTGTGTAAAAAACTGTTGCTCCAGGAACTGAAAGTAGGACCCACCCGGACTCCAGGAGACCACACACAGTCCCACCTTTGTGCCCCGGGGGGTCTGCAAGCAATCAGGATGGTATCTGAGCCCACATGCTTCACGGTGAGAAGACCACCGAGAATACTGCCGTTTTTTTAATCCAATTAACGTTTTCCTGAATTCTAAACCCCTTACCTACACTTCTTTCTCCTTATAAAAAGGGCCATTTCAAGATGGAATTTAGGACGGTCTGTCAGGGTGCGAACCTGCCGTCTTCTCAGATCGCCAGCCATCTGAATAAAGCGCCCATGAAGATTCAATCCCTGTCTCTGCTTATTGGGTTTGGTAGTGACAGGAAATCCGAACGCTGGTTTTCTTTCCAGTTTCGGAAAGAAGGAAGGGAGGGAGGGCGGGAGGACTGACGGACCAGTAAATTCGGGTCTCTGCCTCCAAAGAAATGCGGGCCTAGGCTGGAGCCACGATGGCGCTGCTGGGAGAGACAGGGACAGAAAGGCAGTGTCTGTTAGGCACCCGGCGGTGCAGGGGTTCCGGGACAAAGGCCACACTGCTGAGAGAACAGGGAAACTGGGCAGAGCGGTGGGCGGAGGGAGGACAGGACGGGTGACAGTTTGTCGGGATAATGGAAAACCCACAGAGGAACAGGACCAGATGAGGTCACGACTTGCAAGATGTCACAGGGAGTCACGGAGCCTCTCCCACCACGTGGTCCTGTCAGTCAAACTGACAGCCAGCCTCAGGGATAAAGGGTCAGAGGTAAGTCCTGCCCCAGGGGTGACCGTTACCAGGGACCTATCTGTCCCCAAAGAGGATGCGGATGCTCCTGCCTCCCTCTCTTACCCAACCCCCACCACGGTGGGGACCGCCCCCCCCCACCACTACTGTGCTTCAGACGCCCTACCTACTTCATTTCTCCTGAATCAAGGCACCGTTAACGTCAGGAGGGCAAACGCTGTGCTTGAAAATGTTTCGGTTTTCCGCTTTGTGTTCTACGCGCAAATTTCAAAAAGAAGCCCTCTAACCCAAGCACGCAGAGTCCCGCCTCCCCTCCTCAGGCCCTCTCTGTGGTCCATCACCCCGCCCCCATGAGACCACAACCCTTCAAGGCGTCATCGTCATCGTCATCATCGGATGGAGTGTCCCTTCACTGAGTCAATTCTCCTCCCCACAAGTCAGGTGGCGCAGCCCCAGGGAGCGTTTTTGGCTGAGGCCGGAAAGACATCATCGGAACAAGGACCTGCACGAAACATTCCAGGACCCGCAGCGGTGCGGTGTGGTGGGGTGGGGTGGGGTGGGGTCGGGGTGCAGTGGGGGCCCACAGTGTGGTACAAAGAACGCGAAACTCCGGAGTCAGACCCTGACAGCGGACTGCGTCGGCTGGAAGCCTGACCCGGGCTCCTCACCTCAAAAGGGGCTTGAGCAAGGTGACTTTGCGGCGCAAGGGGCCACGACGCTCTGTCTCTGGACTGACACCTGGCAACGGAATGCCCCTGAAATGCCACACACCATTCAAAGACCTCCACTTCAATTTTGCACGTTTACACTCTTAAGTCAAAGGAATTAACAACATTAATATTTCTTCCCGTTGGCAGTATGTTGACCCCAAAACGAATCATTTCTCGTTGTCAATCACAATCCAACGAACGCATCCGATGCCCACCCCGCAGCCACGGGCCCTGAGCACCGGCCTCTGAAACAATCCTCTAGCAACGCTGAACCACAGAAACCGCCCGGTGCCAGAGGACAAGGGTGCCGGTCAACTGACAGGCCTCTTCTCCAACAGCCTCCCTCCTCCCGGGAGCCTGTAAACTCAGGCGTGGACACGCGGCCGAGCCCACCCGCCAAACTCTCGTGGTCACGGCCACGTGCCGTGACGGCTGCCGGGGTCTCGCATACGTCCGGCTGAAGCGCCGCGCGGCTCTGCTCCCACCCCCGCCGTCTCTCTCCTCCCTCCCTCCCTCTGGACAAACTTCCCGGGTCCGTCACACTGTTTTTCCTCCACAAGAAAAAGACGAAGCAGGCTTCGTGCAACAGCGACGACTTTCTGCCGCGCACCTGCACTCAGAAAAGCGGGAAATGACACCACGCGGAAATCGCTGAGCACCGAGCGCTGGGATTTCTTTCTAATTCTGGAAGGAAAAAGTAACGTACTTCATTTTCAGATTACACGGATTTTCTAATGACTTAAAAGAAAACGACTACTGCCTTAAAACAAAAGCAATTAAAACTGAGTTAATTTTTAAAAATTGGGGAAGTGGTTCTGAATTTCAAATTCTTCTGAAAATCCGTGCATGAAATCAGCAGGGCAGACTTCATCATTTCAAAACTAGGAACGTAAGAAAAATAAGGAAGTCGGAAGCAGACACCCCAAACACCCCTCACTAAATCCGGCGTTTGGGGCGTTTGCAAGGAGACCGTCCAAACCTCCGCCTCCCCCGACCCCGCACCAAGCCTTGAAAATCGCCGGGAAGGCTTTGGAAAACATCATGTGCCAGTCACGGTGCCCCCCCGACGACCCCCCACCGAGCCTCACGCTCGCTGCCTTTCTGCCTCCAGTACCAGGCAAATAATTCACAGGCTGGCCAGAAACCTGGAGCCTGGTCTGAGATGACCAGACTGTCTCTCTCTAGAATCAGAACTAGGAAACATAAGAATCGGTCGCTTAGAAACTGAAAGAATGCAACAAGAAATGCCACCAAGTTGAACTGGGGCCAAAGGGCTCGGCCAGCTGAGCGAGCACGTGGGCTGACACCCGGGGAGGGAACACAAGGAGTGAGCCAAGTGGCCAGCTGGCGGTGGGGAGAGAGGCTCCGGCCGTGGAGGGGGGGCAGGTGCCAGGGACAACGGCTGCTGAGGCCCCCAGCAGGGTCGCCCTCCAAGGCCGGGTGTCAGAGCTCAGCCCGCGCCGGCTCCCTCCCTGGAGCTCTGTGCCGCACGGCGCAGCTCCCACGAACAACGCACACCCTCCTGCGGCTCCCCGGAGAGGGCCCTGGCTCCGCGCCGCCCAGCGCCGGACCGGCACACAGAACGGGCGAGCAGGAAGCAAGCCGTTCAGCAAGTTGCTGCCATAAACGCCGGACAGTCTGGTATTGAAGGGAGACGCAGAACCGAAAGCCACCACCCCACAAAGGACAAGAGGCTCGCACCTAACGGGGACGGGCACAGGGGAACTCCCTGAGGTGACGGACAGAAAGGGGCCGACCCCCTAAATCTGCCTTCTTCCCTCCAGAAGACTGGAGTTTTTGACTTTAAAAATGAGATTGATTTGGGTCAATCTCACAAACACTGCAGAGCAGAAGCCAGATGCAAAAACACCCGAGTTTCAATTTATATATAGAACCGAAAGAGATAACATTCATCCCCAGTGTTCAAAGTCAAGAGCGGGGGAGGGAGGAGGGGCTGAAGGCGGTGGAGCGGAACTTGTTACTGGCTGGTCTGTTGTGGTTCTCGATCGTCGCGGTTCAATCTGACATTTCCATCAGGGTGCACGTTCATGACCGAAGGGCTTCCTGTGTGTATGTTAGACCTCAACAGTACCCAGAAGGGACGGGAAGGGAAAGGACACCCTGGAGGAATCTGAAAGCGGCTGGAGGTGGGTTTGTTCGGGTTTGCATTCAGGGAACTGCTTATGTGCAGCCAAACGCTTCAGGTAAATAACAAAGAAAATTAGGACCTTAGCAGCCTCATCACTGGAATTCTAATGTGACTCAGGAATTTGATATTAGGGGCAAACACTAATTCAGCAGAATCAGGGGAACAGTGTAAACTGAACTCCATCCCACAGCGGTCACTTCCCGGCAAGATGAATTCACCCGGGAGCACAGCGCCCTCCAGAGCAGCAGCGGAGGGCAAACTGCTCTCCA
>PVKU01005360.1:0-47462 GCA_004027475.1 Anoura caudifer | reverse complement strand
TTCACAAAATCTACATACAGTTCTTAAGCATAAAAAATCGGAGTAAGTACAAATGGAGCAATGGGGACAAACAATAAAATAAACATGAGTTTATAAATCGTCAGATCCAAATACTTAAAAAACACAAGCCAAAGAGTAACCCGAAAAGTTAGGTACTTACAGCCATAATCAACTCAAAGGGGTGTTTATACACCCTCACCGGTGACTGGTATTTCTGCACCATGATTGGGATATAATAGTAATCCTGTCGCACCTGCAAAATACAAACATATGTGATGAATAACCATGACGTGGAAAAAATTAAGTCTGCATCTACACATCACATACGACGGCCTGAGGTAGAAAGAAACCTCAACAAGTCCTAATTCTGCGCACAAAAATCAAAAGAAGACAATTAGCCAGCGGCAGGGGAAGGTGGAGAGGCGGTAAGAGGAGGGAAGGAAGCGCAGGAGACTGAGGGGCAGAGGCTGTGAGGCCGGGAGCACCCCACGGCGTGCTCATCCGCCTCGCTGGCCCCTGCGAGGGCTGCGCTGCCTCACCGTCCGTTCCAGCAGTGGTGCAATAGTTAGGGTCTGACTATTCCGATAACTGATACAATTACTTCTTGAATGATTTTCTCTTCCTCAACTTCTACTAGAAGCCAAGCAAAAACGGTGGCCCTTTAAGATATTCAGTGTGGGGCCACAGAGAAATTTAAAAGTGGGGAACAAAGTGGACAAAAGGGGAAAAAAATACCATTGTTATGTCAAACTATGAGATAGCCCCTCAAAAGCCAGCTTCAAAGGAAGCGGGCCAATCCCACCATGGGACTGCACAGAGCGCTCGTTCAGGGGCCTGCCGTCCAACAGACACCGACCGGCACTCCGGTCCGGCCGGAGGCTCCCCGAGGGAGGGTCCTGGCCTCAAACAGCCACAACCCACCACACGCTGGCCCAACCTCACTCTGGCCCGCCAACTCTGGGTCGGCTCTGAAGTGTGGCTGGTCTCGCGGAGGTGTCATGGGAGCCACACTCCCATCCCAGCCTACAGAGGTTTTTCTGAAAACACACTTTCATCTGGGTCCTCTGCTGTGACTTGACTTTCCTATATAAAAGGGAGAGGGAAAAAGACATCCAAAACGCCTACCTGTCCTGCAGGGGATAATCATTAAGAACGTTACTCCACGCTGAGTAGAGTGAAAGGAGACTCCAAGCAGAAAAGGAATGTCCTCAAGGAGCCCAAAGTCTACAGGCAAAAAAAAAAAAAGCAATTCCAAAAACAGCCTTTATTTCGGAACATTGGAACATCCCTCTCCACAGCATCACATTTAAGCAGTGCTTTCTCTGGCATGCCCACTTAGCATCCCTCTCGCAAGGAAGAGGTTTTGGTGGAAACCCGCACCGACAGTCCGAAAACTGCTCCAGATGAACTCTGAGTGACCTCAAGCAAGTCCTGTGACCCCGCGGACTCAGTTTCACCTCTGCAGAATGAGGGCTGGGCAGAGGTGATAAATACTGAAAGACTCCCAGTTCTTAAACCGGGAGACTCAGGGCCAGGCTTCGCGGGAAGGTGTCATTAATCTTCACTCTGGGGCTGGCAGGTCCTGGGGCCCCCGGACCACGCTCCATTTAGGTGGTGCACAGTAGGAATTCAATAATCTTTTTAAAATTTAACTGGTAAAGTTATTTCAGGGTACGTCCCGATGAGGAGAAGGGTGACCCTCGGTATAAAAAGCGGAGCGGGGTGTTAAAAAGCAGAAAGCTTGGTAAGGCACTGTGACATCCCTTCAGGATGCCATTGCCCCGCAGAACCCCCAGTGGCTACGCTGGAGAACCTGCCAATTCGCAAGCCTCCGAACTCCTGCCAGCTCCCAGCTTCGGATGCTCTGGTCCAGAAACACGTCCTACGTGGGAATCCGGAGTTACCCCGGCCAAGTGGCGTCCTGGCCCAGGGCAGCCTCTATGGTATGACAGTCGGTCCTTACAAACTAGTCAAGGGCCAGACCCAGTGAGTCCATCCCGAGCGGGTCCCAGGGGCGGCCGGGCCCTCGGATCATCGGTCAGCGGGTCCAGCGCGGCGGCTTCGGCGGGCCCCCAGCCCCGGCCGACCCAGGGAGGTGCGCCAAGGGATGGGCTCGGCCCCTAAACCCTGCTGCGGGCAAGAGGGGTCGGGGATGGGAAGACTGGCAGGGTGGGGGCGGGGAGGGGACGACTAGCAGTGTAGGAGCGGCGAGGGGCGAAGGGGCAGAGTGCCGAAGACGGCAAGAGGGCCGGCTCGGGGCTCCGCGCCCGGACCGAGGGGAGCCGAGGAGACCTAAGAGGGGCCAGGGGGCCAGAAGGGCGGGCTGGGCGCGGAGGCGGCCGCGAGAGCCCCGCGCCGCCGGGGAGGCCGCGCCGGGGGCGCTCTGGGAGCCCGCCGCGGCGAAGCGCGCCTACCTCTGTCAGTGGAGCGGGGCTCGGGACGCGGGGCGTCGGGAGGCGCTCATCCCGGAGGCTCAGCGGCGCCGTCGCCGTCCCACTGCCCGCGGCTGCAGCTCCGCCACCGGTTCCGGGGAGTGGGCGGGGGAGGGGGCGGGAGCGGGAGGGGCGCGGCGAGGCTCCAGTGGTTGTTACGGGTGACGGGGAGGGCGGGGCCGAGCGGCGGCAGCGGCACGCGTGCGCGAACGCAGCCGCGGGGGCGGGGGCGGGAGCGACGACCGTTGCTAGGGAGGGGGCGGGAGAGGAGCGAGCGGGGCCGGGCCGAGCTGCGCAGGCGCCAACTCTGGGTCGGCTCTGAAGTGTGGCTGGTCTCGCGGAGGACGCTGGCTCCACCTAGTTCGCGTCACGGGGAGGGGCGAGATACAAAGGGGTGCGAGGGGGGCCGCGGGCTGTTCCGCTGAACTGGAACAGGGAAGTGTGCGAGGTGTCCAGGCGGCCGGGGCCTCCTGGTTGGCCCGCGTGCTCTGAGCCCCTGCCGTCTGTCTGATCCGAGCTGGCGGCGCCCCCCGCGCTTCCTCATTTTTTGTTGACTGCTCGGAAGCAGCCGGGCTTCCCCTGCACTGCCCTGACCACATTCTCGCCGATGAAGCAAAGGCCAGGGCTGGGGAGGGGCTGGGTGGGACCCGGCAGCCGCTTGTCAACACGTCCTGGCTGTGCGCTGGAACTAAGACAGGCGCCAGGGTCTGCCCTTCCGGGAGATGGGGGCTGCGTTTCAGCCGGAGAGCCACGGTTCCAGTTCCAACTTTGAAACCTAAGTGTGATACACTCCGTGACATTTAGGAGTCCTTAGGCGGAGCTAATGACTAGAGAGGGACACCACACACATGTCCACCCACACAGCAAGGCTGGTTTTATAACCAACATGCCATTTCTCCATCAGTGTCACTGTTGTTCCGTTGGCGTCAGTCACCCTGGGTGACTACATTTGTTGCTGCCACTGCACAGAATATTTTTGGAACTGTTTTGGAATTTCCTTCAGGGCCAGCTGAGCAACCTCACAAGAAAATCATTCATGGCGTGCTCACACCTTTTCACCTCAATCCACCTTGTTGGAGCTTGATCACCCACACTGCATGCTAGACAGCTCCGACTGGCTTTTGCCTGCTTGGAACCTCACATCCACCTTCAAAAGTTGCTTTCGGAAAGAGACGACCCAGGAACGACGAGCTGACTGATAAGAGTAACATCTGTGAAATGGTCTTGCCTAAAACTGACCTGCTCTGATAGGCCTGTGGACGCAACCACCAACTTACAGGAAGCAGAGAACAGAGGAACGTGCCAAATGGCACCACGACAACCATCCACCAGGGATGGACCGTGGGAAACTGTACCTCACATATTCTTTACCATGTAAATTTCAGTGGAGAAGAAAGGGGGTAAGAACCAACCTGGAGGCTAAATGAAATTGGGAAATTCATTGAGCTCCACACTTAGGATCCACACTTTTTTCTACACCTGCTGTAGTTCAGTTAAAATTTCAAAGAAAAACAGACCTGAGACATCCAGCAGTTAGAATAAGTGAAGTTTATTTCCACGCTGATTTTAACAAATGAAATAGTAAAAAAAAAAAAAAAAAGTGAAACAGGAAAGTTTAAATGCTGTTTCATCATATAATAACATTAAGAGATTATTAATTTCTAGGTTGGATAATGGTGTTATGGCTAATATTTTTTAAAGAAGCCTATCTTCTGGTGTAGCTGAAATACTTCCGAGTGAGCAGTGCTCTCTGGGATCAGCTTCAAAGAGACCCAGATGGAAAAAGGAAGGAGAAAGGTGTCTGGATGAAATCAGATCTGTCCTAAGTTGATAACTGCATAATAGTATTCTGTCCGCTTTTGTATATGTTTGAAATTATCCATAATAAAACAAGTTTTTCACAAAAAGATAGTTTGTCACCACTGAGGGCAGGAAATCAAGACATAATTACAAAAGAGGTTTTCGGAAATGTCTCAAGCAACAGCCCGTATCATTAAGATACACGGACAGAGTCCCAGAGTGAAAAATTTGAAGGAAAACACTTGTTCCGATGTGCAGGTGAGGTACGTTTGACTGTTTTTAAAACAGTTATCGGGCAGGTGCCCACCACCTGCAAGAAGCTCCTGAGCCCCAGACCTCAAAGCTCCAGGAGAAAATCCAGCCCCCCGTCCTTTTCACGGAGCTCTGAGTGCGTGTCAGCCACTGTGTGAGGCAGACAGATGAGGAGGGTGGCGGGGAAGTGCTGGATCAGGTTTGGCCGCCAGCGACCAAAACCCTAAAGGAAAAGTGTCGTGACGTGACAGGAATGTACGTTCCTCTCCTGTGGATGATGTCCAGGGCCTCATGGTCACTGTCAACTGCCAACTCCCCCAAAAGACTGCCCGGAAAATCCTGCCAGTGAGCCGAAGCTAAGGCAGGCGATGGGACGAGCTGCAGCTTGGGTCAGAAGGGGGAGGTCCAGGCGATGCTTTCTGGGTGGGGTGGTCTCAGCTCCAGTGTTCAAGGCAGGTCTGTCAGGGCCGGAATGACCGGGCCAAGTTCGAGACGTAGTAATTTAGGCCTGGTGGACACCAGTCTTGAATATTTGAGTCTTGATGCGTAAGCAGTTGTTTGATAAGCGGGTTGTTTGCCCAAGTGAGCAATCTGTCATCCGGAGAAGGGGGTTGCTTGCCAAGATGAGCCAGAAGTTGTTTTTCATGATTTCCTGGAGCAAACAGCGAAGCTGTGTGTTGGTTTGCGGTCTCGTCTTCCTGAACAGGACTCTCCCGATAAATAAGAAGTCGCTGACACGGGAGGTCTTAGGTCTCCACCCTGCTGCATAAGCCCCGTGGGTGCAGGTCCTGCTGCATCTCATCCGCAGGGACGGAGGCCCCTTCAGTCTTGCTGCTTGGTCATGACCCCAGTGTCCTCTACCTCCAGCCAGCAAGTGGGAGGGAAAGGGAAGGGATCAAACGTCCCTCCCTGAACACCACTTCCCTGGAAGTAGTGGGCAAGTGTGCGTGCAGTGGTGTGTGTGTGACCGTCAGAGCGCAGGGCTGGCCGTGCTCCAGCAGAGAGACCCTGCCCGTGTCTGCGGGAGCTCACCCACTCCCTCCTTCAGGCAGACGCTCCCTCCAGGCCTCTGCCAAGAGGATTCCAAAACCCCTTGAGTGAACCCCTGGCTTAGGCAGCATTTCTGTTTGTAAGCTCCTTCCCTGTCTGTTGGTCCCTTTCTCTGGCGGATGGAAGCCTGGATAGGTGCTGCAGGAAAGCCACACGTACCAGGTGCCCTTGGGTTGGAGACCGCAGATTCACCAGCATCCCCAGCAAGACACTCTGGTTCCCTGGGCTGCTAGCCGAGGCCCCACCGGGAGCCGGAGTCTGAAGCCGCTGGCCCCTCTGGCTGACGTCAGGGTGTAGTGTCAACGGTCCGCTCCCCTCCGCCTGGGTGCTGGCCTTGGGGCCGGCTACAGCTTCCCCAGCAGGACCAACCTGAGCTGGGGACACCACCCCCGGCCCCTCCAGCCACATCTCCTCCATTGCGCCTGCTGCTATAGTAAGAATCATCACAAGGAAAGCGTGGGAAGTTGGTGACACCAAGAGAATTAGAGGTATGGAGTAAGGGGACGGTCATTGCAGGAAAGACTTTTGAAGGCAAGTGACAGTCTTAGCTAACATTTCGGCCCGAAGAGCCCAACCTCTTCCCCCCAAAACCAAAAGAAACAGGAGGTGAGTCTGAACAACCCCTTCAAGTGTTACTAAGCCTCATGGGAGGTCAAGTGTCCAGGCCGTGCCGAGAGGCCCAGTGGCACTTACTTCTTACCCTGTGGTGGCCCCACCCGCCCTGGCATTTGTGCCGCACAGTTTGGTCAGTCAGGGACATGTCAGCTGTCCACGGTGGAAGAGACTGCTTTCCCGTTTGGTGGTAAAGGGTAAAAGACAGTTTCACAAAACGCGGCAGAGTCTGCTCACCTGGTGCGGTTTCCAGCTGGGGAAGTAGGGAGCAGGAAAACACCCCTCAGGCACGGAGCGAGTGCCATTGCCTCGTTCCCAGCCTGGGAAAACAGTGGCCGAGAAGCCAGATCTGCAAAAGTTATCATCCGGGCTTCCATGTTTCTGAAATATTTCATTCCCATCTGGAGCGGCAAAGCTCCCCATATCCGAATTGGTTTCCTGCCTAAAAGTTTTCCTTCTTCCAGGCCCTGCCATCCACCCTGATGGCAGGATTCTCTTTGGAGACCCAAACCCAAACTCACTCCTTTGCCTGCAAGCCACATTGACAGCAGAAGCAAGTCTCGGCATCCGAGCCCGCCTCCCGCCGAGGTCGTCTTGAAATCTTGCTCCCGGCCTTCCTTTGCCCGGAATGATTTCATTGTCATCTCCGCTTTATCCGTTCACGTATTCATTCCTTTGTTAGCTCAGCAAACATTTATTCAGCCTCCTGATTTACTCGAACACCACATTAAGCAGAGGAGTGTGCGGAAGAAACTCTGCACAGAAGCAAGTTTTCCTTCCAGGCGCTCAGTGCAGGCCAGTGCACCGGAAAATGCAGCCTGCTGAGCTCCCCACCTGCCCTCCGCCCGCCCCCAGCCTTTCCTTGGCCTCCTCCTTTTCTGTGAGCCTGGGCCCTGGGTACTTCCAGTGGGAGGCATTTTTCTTAAATGAGATTGTAAGAGAACCAGCTCTGTCTCTTCCATTGATTTGTAAGTTGCTTGGGTCCTGGGTCCACATCCACTCGTCTTCTACCTTTCACGGCCCTTGGCGTTTTCCAGAACGCTGTCAAACATGGAATGTTAGTGATGAGCCTTAGGTTAGGCCTTCCTTCCAAGTGCACTGAGTTTGTTTCTCCCTCCCATGGACTGAGCTGACGCATCCTTGGGACGGATGCTCCCACCCCCTCTGTTCGGTCCCCTGTGTCACCGAGCTAGGGCATGAAGCCTGGGGGAGCAGCCAGGATGAAGAGATTGCTGCAGCATGCCCAGGACGCCCAGCACGCGTCCCACGAGACGCAGGACGGCCAACGATGACGTGAGGCCATTCATCTTCCAGCTCCGAGAAGGAAAAGCAGCCAGCCCAACCTCGCCTCTTTACGGTTTGCTTGCTTCCCCAGCCGGAGCGCTGCTTCGCGCCCAGCGATGCAGCTGGGAGGCGCTTCGCAGGCCAGAGAGGGGCCTCGGTCAGCAAGTCAGCAGTTTGTCCCCCGGCTGCACCACTGCCAGTCCCGCAAGCGGGAGGTGGGGTTGATCTGCAGCAGGAATGGGGCGCTCACGGGGGCAGACCACAGACTCCGTGACACGGGGGGCCCTGGGAGGAGTAAGGAGCAGGGAGCCCGAAATCCAACTAGGAAAGCAGTTTTCCCAGCAGTAGAGGTGAACGAGAATGTCCCACTTCACCTTCAGTTCTGCCGGCACAGACCGGACTGCGCTGGAGCCAGACAGAGCCCCGAGCCCGCACCCCCCCCCCCACTTTGTCCTTGACGAGGGTGACAGAGATCTCCTGCCGCCCCAGACACTTCAACCATGGGGGCAGTGTTTCCATTCGGTTCCTCATTCGGGGTGCCTCTCACAGCCAGGCATCCTATGCTCTGCCTCCAGAATGTTCCGTGACCTTCTGACAATCACACATCTGCTCATTTCACACCTCACTGAGGATTACATCCCTCACCCCTCCCCACTCCGGCAGGGGCAGGGCCCGGGCGCCTGACCGAGCAGCCATCTCCGGGGCCAGCTGCAGCATTTAGGATTTTTCTCTTCTAAAGGAAAAAAAAAAAAAAGTTCTGTTTTAAATTGGATGTTGATGACGTTTGGTGTCGGAAAGCGTGTCTCACAGGGTGGTTAGGCCTGGGTGGGAAAATGGTTCTGAAAACACTCTAACGGTGGTCAGGCTCTGTATAAAGGTTTCCCGTAGCCACGACCCTACAGCTCTGCCTCCAGAATGTTCTATAAGCAAAGATTATTATTATCCTGCCTACCCCTCTGGCTGGTTGCTGGCATCACCCTCTATTTCTGCAGGTAAGTCCTTCCCCATCTGAAATTTCCCCTACGCAGAAAAAATAATAATACACAGAAAGTAAACAAAAAAGCCCAGTCCTCACTTGAATGGCTACGCGCACGGACCCGCTGAAAAAAATACGGGGGTCTTGGTGAGTAAAGTGCCTGCTTACGTGTCCCCACGTAGGCCCTGAAGGGGCCGGGGCAGGGGGGCACGTTCAGGGGCAGCTCGCTTAGCTGGGCGCAGCCGTCTCTGCCACCGTCGAGATCGGAACGCTCACTCGACTCTGAAACGCTCTGGAACATGACGGCCAAACCGATCGATCCTCAGAGGGCCCTCTCCTGCCAGCCCTGCCTCCCGCGGTGGCCTCTGTCAGGCACGTGCTCCGGCCGAGGCATGACCGGCAGCTGCCACCAGCACGTGCGTTAGCTGGGAACCGCCGCTCCCAGAAGCGGGCCACCCCTCTCACGCAGAACCAAAGAGTCCCGGCGACCCTCACAGGGCACGCCTTTGAACTTGACACAGCAAGCAAGAGGGGAGTTTTTTCATCACATGGGCTCAGGAAGCACCCCCTGCTGGTGTGCTGATTTCCTGGGGCCACAGTGACAAGCCGCCACACGCTCGGTGGCTGAGAACAAACACACAGATGCATCGTCTCTATGTGGAGGCCAGATGCCCTGGAGGCGAAAGCCAGGTGTGGGCGGGGCCGCACTCCCTCCTGAGGCTCTAGGGGAGGGTCCTTCCTGCCTCTTCCGTTTCCTGGGGCTCCTGCCCACCCCCACAAACACTTCAGCGTGCGGAATGCCCAGGTGATGTCCACCTGGCCAGGTGTGAGCGCCTGATAAACACAGGTGCCTGGGCTTTCTCGGACACTCCACCGAGAAGGCAAAACGAGAACCCATCCGGCCTTAACGTACCTCCCTACGGCCCCTGTGAAAAGGCTGAATTGACTCATTAATTCTTTAAATAGCAAGTAGCAGGAGCCTGTATGATTTTTTAATGGCCCATTTATTCCCTCATCCGTTCATTGTTCTGAGCTTTAGGATAATGGAGCTCCCGGGTGCCTAGCACATGACATAATGCGGGCGGGGGGGGGGGGGGGGGGAGAAGCCTTGCAACTTGGAAAGCTAGGGGTCCAGTTCAAGTGTGAGAATGCTGAATTCAAGATCCCCGTAACTTGTTGAAAATAAAAAAGTGGGGTTTTTTTTTTTTCTTCCTTTTTCTTTTCCTTTAAATCCGCTTCGGGCCGTGTCCCAGCAGCAAACGCTGGGAGGTCCGTGTGGGTCTGAGCGCAGAGTGAAGCCTGTTCTGCCGTGGAAGACACTGGGCCCCTTGTCTCGGCCGCTGCGCCTCGCACAGTGCAGCCACTGTGCACCGGCTGAAAGGGAGGGAGGACGCCCGGGCAGCGGGTTCGGACCTGCCAGGAGGAAAGCAGAGAAAGCTGGTGAACTCAGGGAAAGCCGAGGTGCCTCCGAGTGGCTTCTCTACCGCCCTCCCCCTTCGGATTTGCAACCCTGGGACCCGAGTCACCTTCCAGGCCATTCCCTTCCTCTTGGCCAAGCCCTGAAATGTCTAAGAAGTCTCCGTCAAGTAAGGTCTGACCAAAGCCTAGGGCTCTTCGTGGCTGAGGACACAACGCAATTCTGAGCCACGACAGCTTAAGAAAGGACCTTACTGGCCAAGCCAGGGACAGGGAGTCCCGTCAGTGGTCGGAGTCCTGCGACCCACACCACAGGCGTGCCTGAGGAAGTTTGGGCCCCACGGCTTCTTGGTGAGACCCTTCCGCTTCCTGATGTCCCCGGAGAGGAAACAAAGTGCCCCGAAGCCGAGACTGGACAGGCTTTTGTTCTGACTCTGGCCGTGTTTGTTTTCCATCAGGGGCAGGAAGGTTTCAGACATGGAGGCGACCCGTCGGCGCAGCTCCCAGCAAAGCCCTCAGCCGTGGTTCTAACCGCGCAGGGGAGGTTTTTTTAATTTTAAAAAATCAACTTGATTTTGAAGTTACAGAATAACAGAGGCCAGAGCAGACGGTCTGCAGTGTGCCCCCTTCCCCACGTCCCTCTTCCCAAGGCCCCGAGATTTGTTCAGCACCCACCCCCTCCCTCCACAGGCTGGGGCTCCAGAGAAAGCTGGCCCCTGCCCCAGCCCCAGCAGGCAGGCCAGGCGAGCCCAAGGCACCCCCTTCTCCCAGGGACGGGTTCAGGAGTGGGTGTGAGACCTGCAGGGGTTTCTAGAAGGTTCCTGCACTCTGAAAGATGAGACACGGAAACGGGAGGCGCCACGTCTGTGTCCGGGAGCTGCCGTGCCCACTCCGACCCCTGGGACGGCTCCAGGTGTGGGCGCCCAGGTGGGGGCCAGGCTTCCGTGGGCGGCTGCGCTCGCCCCCAGAGAGGGGCGGTGGAAGACGCAGAGTGGGTCTTTGGTGACACCGTGTCACCACCTGGGGCCCACCTGGGGTCACACCTGGGGCCTCCTTTGTTGTGGGCCGTCCGTCCCAAGAATGGCCCCATGTCCTTCCTCGTTGCGTAACCCGGCTTGAGGAAGGACTTTTTGTTCCCTGTGGCTGAAAGCAACCTGAGCACATGCCGGTCTCAGGTTGCTTTTAGCCACAAGTTTGCAGCAACATGCAAAGAGGAAGAAAGTGCCTACAGCCCATCATCCGCTGATGACACTGTTTGTCTTGTTGCTGGTCCCTCCTCTTTAAACCACGGGCTCGTTGGCGGTGACAGGGGTGTGTGATCGCACAGGTAACGCGCTGTGAAAAACTCAAAGGGCACAGCTGTAGAGCACAGAAAGTAAATGGCTCCGGTGATCTGTCCCCTCAGAGGTGGCCTCTGCCCGTCTGGTCATCGAGTCTGGAAATTTCCCGACCTTACCAGTGTTTTCTGAGGTAGGGGCTCGTCCTGACTCGTGACCGCATAAGCTCTTAAGCCCGTGAACAGGCAAACTGGAGTGTGACTCTGCCCAGCGGGACGTCTGGGCTTAGAGAACGGGCAGCTGGGAAGAGTAGGGAAGGAAGCGTCCAGTCCCGCTGTGCGCAGGGCGGGCCTGGCCAGGGGGACAACGGCAGAGATGCTGGGCTTCGATTCCTGATTTGAGGGCTGCGTGGCCCAGGGCAGGTCCCCTGACCATTCTGAGCCCGGTTCCTCGTCTGTGAGATGGGAAGAATAACGGCTGAGACAGTTGCTGTAGGAGCCATAAATAATGTGTGTCGTCCAGCCTCAGTAAATGGTACTCTTCATTGAAAATATTTGCCAACTTCCCATCTCGCTCTCCGGACTCGTCTACCAACCACTTCCTGGAGGCCTCTTTGCCCCACCCCCACCGTCCTTGCTCTCTCCACGTCAGCAAAGGTTCTCAGCGGCAGACCATGGGGTCCCCTGGAGCTAGTTCATGCCGCAGGCGGGTTAGGAAGGGGCGCGGAGCTCAGGGACACAGGCCCTGGGCAGCCTGCCGGGGACGGGAACGGCACTGGCTCCCGGCGGCCCTGCCGCCGCCCCTGGAGCAGGAAGCTGCCGCATCAGGGTGCTGCAGCCTCGGCCCCTGTCTCTGGAGTGAAGCTGCCTCCGGCCTAATCCACGCCGGCAAAACGACGCCCGTCCCGGCCTCGGCCTCTGCCTCTCCGCAGTCCGCTCTGACTCCAAGTCTCCCGCAGGAGCATGGGGTTCATTGAAACTAAATCACACATCTGACCCAGCCAAGTCTTCTGTTTCTACGCTGGAAAGGGGATACCCACTATCTGGACGTCCGATTACAATCGGAAACCGGAGAGAAGGTTCGAAACCTCGGGGCAGCCTCGGATTGTGTGTGTGTTGGGGGGGTGGGCAGGGGGGGGGCGGGAAGAAGGCCAAGCACGCAGGCTCGGAAGTCGGGTTCCTCTGTCCTGTCCGTCAGACAGAGGCGGGCTGTGATGTGCCCCAGTTAAATGTCTAGCCGAGCTCAGGCGTGAGAGGCAAAGCAAGACGCTGAATGATCCATCCCTAGGGGCACGTGTGTAGCGTGTCCTTCACATTGAACTTCTAAGAAGATGTTTGGGGCCCTGGCTGGTAGCTCCGTTGGTTGGAGCATCGTCCCGATAAGCCACGGTTGTGGGATCAATCCGCTGTCAGGGCACAGACGGGAGTCAACCCGTGATGCATAAACAAGTCTCTCTCTCTCTCAAATCAATTAAAAAAATTTAGGAAAAAAAGGTGTTTGGGAGGAAGTTCAGGAACGCTACCCCCAGGCATGGCACCTGGGGGCACCGAGCACTCAAAGCTGAAGGAGTCTGACAAACGGCAGAAGCAGGAAGGTCACCGTGACCTTCCCCATCTCCCCTGAAACAGGTCACAAAACCGTAGGGAGAGGTGAGGAAGGAGCATCCTTGTCTCTGAGGACAGGGGACCCAAGGGGAGTCCAAACAGACCTTGCGCAGGCCCCCCACGTCCGTACGGCACGAAGCTCCCACTCCGACCTCCCCGGGCCCTCCGGGCCCCGTGTCAGACCCGGGGAGAAACACTCCGCACAGCCGCACTTCGGGGTAACTGCTCCTCTGGGGCCTCACCACCTTATGAAGACTCCCGTGTCACATAAAACTTGTGTTACATAAATCCGTACGCTTTCTGTCCCGTGATCTGTCCTCGCCAGGTTAATGTTCGGGCCCAGCCAGGGACTCTGAGAGGGCCGAGGGAAGCCTTTTCCTCGCCTACACTGGTCAGCTGTGACCTCCAACTGATGGGCATCTCAGGCAGTATAACGCATGGGATGACCCGGCTTCCGATGCAGTGAAGGCAGGTATCGTGAGTGTGGCCTGAGGGAGGGCCAGTGCCGCCGGGAAAAGTCCCTGCCTCCCTGAGGGCTGCCTTTTCTCCCACGTGGGATCGGAACATGTCCGTCCAGGCTCTGGTTTTGCTAACGGTCCCAGCCTGTGCAACGAGGTGAGGGGCCAGCAGGTGTGAATGAGCACAGGCCGGTGCGGGGCACCGGGGACCACGCGGGTAACCGAAGTCTGAACCCGCTGCGCCGCCCTCCGAGACCAGCCCGACTGCGGCCCCTTCCTGCGGACGGGACGGTGGGCGACCGTAGGTGCCCTTCTGCCGCTGCTCAGCATCACGATCCTGTGGAATACTTACCGTAATGATATTTTATACAAACACAGATCAAAGAAACGCTGCTTCCTGCCCTCCCGGAGCCCTGGTGTCCTTGACAACATCCCAGCCTGCTCTCTCACAGGGACGCCCGCCCGCCCCACTGGAAGCTTCTCCTCCAGACGCTGCTGCGGCCTCACACTCAGACGTCACCTCCTGGACGAAGCAGGTGTCTGCTGTAGGGTACAACGGGGGCCCCGAAGGAACGGCGGCCTAGTGAGCCCCTGGGCTCCGCACATCCCCCCGGTGGCTGCGTGCAGAGGTTCTTTTTCCCGGATGTCACGCTGGCTCTTGGGACCTACTTAGGAAGACAGCAAAGCCGGGGCCGCCTTCAACTTGCTGGAGGTGGTGGGAGGGTTCCTGGAAGGGACTCGTTATTTCCTTCCCGTCCTCGGTCCCCTGTGTAATGAGACAGGAATGCCGTGCAGAGGCCACGCTGCGGCAGCTAAGTATAGACGGCAGCTTCCCGGTGCACCGCCCGCCTGTGTGCCTGCGCGCACGTTGGAACAATTACCGGAAGGAGGCGTAATTGCGACCTTGACCTGGGAAAGCACGATCTTCTCTGGCTGGGGCCAGGGCTCTCCCTGGGGGAAGAGGACAACATTCCCGGACCCGCAGCTGGAAATGCTCTGTCCCTTTGTTACCTTTGGACCTGGTGGCGCCCAGACGGCATGACACAACAGAGGTGTCCATGGTGACGCGGAACATGCGGGGCTCACGGGACAGGCCCACACGGGCGAAGATGAATAGGCCTCATTAGTGAGTCACACTCCTTCCCCTCACCATCCCTTATAATTAGGGTGGCAGACACGCCGGCTGGCCCAGCACGGTTTCGGTTTATGCCTGTTGAGTCTGGGTGATTGTGAGTAACACCCACTTTCACTCCCAGAAGGGACCTGGTTGGGTGATACATTTCTTTTTTAACCCTCACCTGAGGACATGTTAATTGATTTTAGAGGGGGGTGGAGGGAGGGAAGGAGAAACAGAAATGTTGATCTGAGAGGGACATTGATCAGTTGCCTTGAGTCTGCGCCCCACCTGGGAACTGAACCTGCAACATAGGTGTGTGCCCTGACCAGGGATCGAACCCGCAACCTTTTGGTCTATGGGACAATGCTCCAACCAACCAAGCCCACCCAGCCAGGGCGGTTGGGTGATCAATTTTAAGATGCCTGGTTTGTACCCTGGAGGACAAGGAGGAGGGCAAAGGTGAAACCTCTTCACCGGGCGGACCCCCTGGAGAGCGTGACTGCAGGGAGGGCCTTCGGCAGGAGGAGGAGGAGAAGGGAGAAGGGCTTTCGCAAGTCTTCTAGAGAGCCGTCTGCCGCGCCCGCCCTTCCGGGCCGAGCAGCCTGGTACCCCAGCTGCCGGGGCACTGGGGTGGCCGGCCTAAGCCAGGCGGACCTGTTGGCCTGCTCAGGAGGCCCAGGCTGATGAGATCAGACGATTTCTGCATCCAGTTGACCCTGAAGCTGACGGAGAGGGAATGCTCGCTCGCCTTGCTGCCGGAGCTCCAAGCCCTAGGCCTTCTGGCTGCAGGCTCTGGAGAACGCCAATGCCAGCGCCAGCCTCCAGCAGGGGCCGGGCCCTCCGTTTTTAGGGTCTCCTCACCTCGCTGGGTCCTTCCCAGGCCCACCGTAAAAGGCCGGCCTGCCCACTCTGCCATTCCCCATGGATTCCCCCTGGAGCGAGGAGAATGAAGAAAGGAGTCTCCAAGACCTGATGCCCCCAACTAAACAAACCCGGTCCCCCGGGCTGCTGTCACGAAGGGCTTCCTGAATCCCCCAGCCCCACCCCACAGCTCTTCCTGCAAGAAGGTGGCAGCCAGGCCCAAGACGGGCTGGGTTTTCTCAAGCCATTTGTTGGTGACAGGCCAGCTTCGCAGGGACACTTCTCACCAACAGCTTGATCTGCGAAGTTACTCTGTAATCCACCAGCGCTGTATCAGGGCTGGGTTTCTGCGAGTGCCCCCAAAGCGCCTCGGCTCACAGATCCCCTCCTCAGCCCTCACCGCAGGGAAGGGGCACTCGGCAGGCCCGGAGGTGAGCAGTTACGGCGAATGAGAAGATGCTGAAGATTTAGTTTTGTGAAGATGGGGTATTGGCCTGGACTCGCCGTCCAAAAACTCCCCCATCGCATAGCCCGGCCCGCACGCACGTCCCCAGCCACAGATGGAGCAGGGTGAAGGATTTCAGAGTCAGCTACTGAGTGTCCTGCTCGATGGGTCCCGGGAGGGCTGAGAGCAGACTGTGGGAACGTCTGGGTGCGGGATCCCACGATTATTTGGACACACTGTCGCTGACAAAGATGGGCCTTCAAATTCGCAGTCCGAACCCCTGGCACTTCAGCAAACGTATGGCTGCGCTAGTTCTCAGGCCCGTGAACGCAACGTGGAAACAGTGTCAGAAACACAAGATTTTAGTTTCGCTGGGGCTCCTGGGAGCCAAGGGCTGGAAACCAGGCCCATCAGGCCCATGCCTGGGGACTCGCTGTCCCGAATGCGCCAGCCTCTCTCCCTGCGGCCTCTTCCCCCCTCCCCCGCACCCCCCACCCTCTGAAATCCTGCCCCTACCAACCCTCCTGTGAGGTGGTCCCCAGAGGCAAAGGTCAGAATGAACTCCTTCCTGTGGTTCCGTGACCAGGGTCAGGCTGCTATTTCAGCCCCCAAACGAGTCTGCCTGGTGGAGGGGCCCCCCAGACACCCCGGTCCCCTCCAGCAGAGCCCCCCAGTGCACCTTACACCCATGCAAACTTCAGGGTTTAAAACCACGGAAGAGCCCAAACTTTTTCATTCCCTTCTTTTCCTGTTTTTTAGCACACAGTGAGCTGACTTCCGAGCAGGCCTCCGTAAAGAGGGTTCCCGATCAGACTGTTCTGCTCTGCTCTGCCAAGGACGCTCAGATACTTGGAAAGCATCTCCCGCGCCCCGCTCCACGCCCCCCGGCACTGGGATTTTGTTCCTTTTTGCTTAGGAATCTAGGACTGATTTTCTGAGTTTTGAGAAGAGAACACGCTGTTTCGGTTGGAACAGACACAGTCAGCAGAACAGGCGATGTCCTGTTCTTGGAGGTGGGCAGCATCAGCGAAGGGCTGGAGCCCCTCAGAGTGAAGGCCAAGGCCCCTCCACACACACAGAGCCAAGGACAAGGGTCTGACCCCTCAAAGGGCCCGAAAAAAGTGGGTCATCCATGAACACACCCTGGCCCAAACTTAGCTGCCCAAGGCCAGCCCAAGGGACACGGAGCTGTAAGGAATCCTCAGCTGTGGAGACATGCAGCCCCCCACGCCCACCCCCCGGCCTGTTCCTGGTGGGAAAGGCCCACATTCTAACGAGCACCTGCCTACCTGCCTTCCTGTTTGGGCCTGGTGGGCGGTCAGGCACAGGAAGGAGCTGGAAGCGGGTGGCTTTCTGCAGCGAGGGATTAGAATGAGAGACTCCGGGCAAAACGGGGAACCAGCTCTGCATCCCCGCGGTGTGGCCGTGAGCCCCCGAGAGCCCCCAAGAGCCCCGCGGGGACTTCACGGTGTGGTGTGCCCGAGCTCCATGCCTGACTTTGGGGCCGAGAGGTGGGTGGGCTGGAGGGGAGCGACTTTGGGGATCGCTGTGACAGTGTCATCTACCACAGGTACTCAGGTGGCCACACAAACAGCATTGCAAAAAACGTCTCACTTGATGAGATGGCCCGGCTGCATGCCTCCACCTCCCTGGAAGGGCCTTGGCTGGCTTTACCTGCACCCACGTTGCGCAGCCAGGACCTCGGGGACCCAGGGACCAGGGAGCTTGCGCCTGGGAGCTCCGCAGGCCTGTGAGGAGGACAAGAGGCTCGTGCACAGCAGAGTCAGGAGCCACCACGGCGGAGAGTGAGGATGCAGCGGTAAGAACCGATCTCCTGTTTAACTAACCCCGTTGCTCTCACCGGAAGCACGCAGGCCTTAAGGGTCTTCGGGTCTGAACTGTGTCCCAAACGCAGCAACAGCCTCAGCCCCGGCCGTGTGTCAGGGCTGGGCCAGCGCTGGGCAAGCAGCTTCCTTCTCACTCACCGTGTGTCCTGAGGCCGCGGCCCATGACCCAGAAAGCGCCCAGCGGAGGGCGGGCAGGGCAGGCGGAGGGGCGGGCGCGGCAGCCGGGGCCAGCTCCACGCACTGCGGCTCTGCGGGCCGGTGACCCGGAAACCTTGCCGGGAAAGGGACCGCGAAGGGGTCACCGGCACGTTGCCCATGCTCTGTTCCCAAAGCGTGATTCACTGGTTTCACTCACTTTTCAAATTCCCAAGTAAAGGATTCTTGCATGTCAAAACTTAAAGTGCGATCCAAAGCTCAAGCAGAAAAGCTGTTTTTCCGGGTGAGGTTACACTGCAAGTCTGGAGGGAGACGTTTCCAAGGGCAGGGGCAACAGGAGGTGACCTGCTCCAGGCCGGAGTGCTTTTTCGTTCACCTTTCCGGGTGTTGCAGGCTCCAACGCACTGTGAGCTGCGCCGGGCTGCCCCCACCGGTAGACTAACTGTGCCATGGAAGGGCACCACGCCCACAGACAGCTGGGGTTCAGCTCCTCTCACCTCAAAAGCAGTACGTGTAACCCCAGGAAAACTCCTGAAAACACAGGTAAGAAAGGCGGCGGTTGGGGGGGGCGGTGACCGCACACTCAGCAGTTCGACTTCTTTACCTGTTACCGTCCGCCTGACCTTGGCAGAACAATGGCCCCCGAAGGTGTCCACTCCGAAACGGGGACCTACGGACACGTTAGGGCACGAGACGAAGGGGGATCGAGATTAGAGATGGAATCCAGTGCGTGAATCGGGTGAGCTTGGAGTAGGGAGGTTGGCCTGGGTTCTCCGAGGGGCCATGCAACCACAGGGTCCGGCCCATACCCTGATCTCCGCTCCATGAGGCCGGAGTCCCACCTTCTGACCTTCAGAGGAACTGTGTGTAATATGTGTTATTTTAGGCTACTGTACGTGATATTTTTGTCATGGCAGCCACAGGAAACTAATACAATTCTCTTCTAGTTCTTTTTCTATATATATATATTTTTTTCCCACCAAAAATCCAGGACCGTGCTGTGCATAACATCCTGAATAACCTCTCACCAAAGCACAGCCTCTGAACAGGACATCGCAAACCCTCGGCGTGCGGCCGGGCTGTCTCAGAACAGCGCACACCTGTGTGGGGACGGCTCCAGTCCAGATCTCTAACACAGCCAAGCCCCGGAGGTGCCCGCACCCTCTCCCCAGGCACTGTGCCCCCACAGGCAGCCCCGCGGACACCTATGCCGGAGCCTTGGCATCCTGTCCGAGTGCTGGCAGTCAACCAGACCACACGCACTGTCTTCTTTTTTGACTGAGGTGTAACTGATGTACAACGAAAGACATGCATTTCAGGTCTATTTTCACCCATACAGACGTCCAGGCACCTGATCCACCCTGTGCACCAGGACAAGGACCTGCCCCAAAAGCTCCCTCGCCCCTGCCCTGCCCCCATCCGGTCCTCCAGATCACCGGTTCTCCGACCTGTCACCACGGGCGCACTGCGACCCGGGTTGAGGCTGCGGGTGAACGAAGTCGTACAGCGTGCTGGGACCCGCTGTCTCCCTCACTGACGGAAACACTGTGAGCCCCTCCCCACCGCATCGTGATTTAACCGGCTTCCCCTTTTGGTCTCCGGCCGCGTCCAGTGCCGGGCTAATCTGGAGAACCCAACATCAACGCTGCACAGGCTTCTCTCAGTGCGAGAGGGCACAGGCGTCTGGCTGGCACCTGCTGTCCTCACACCAGCTGCTCCCGTGACCGGTCGCTGCAGACCAAGCCTCTCTGCCTGGACGCTGAGGACCGTCCCCACCGGAACAACCTTGTTCTCCCAGTCCCACTGCTACAGAACACAGGCCAAGGGGGGTACAACATACTGTTACCGAAAGGACCCCCCCCACTAGGTTCGTTTGTCCACTGCCAGAGGAAAGACGTCTTTCAATGCCAGAGATTTGCAAAAAGGAAAGGAAATGTTTATGTAAAGCTATACAGACTTAAAGTAGTGACCTAATGTCTTCATTAAAATATCAAAGTCCTTTAGGATACCCACGGATGCACGCAGTCCTTCCTTCTCCCTCTGCCCTAATTTGCGGTACCGTATCTCAGGAAAAGAAGTAGACTCAGGCTCCTGGCACCCTCAGCTGTGTCGCTGGCCAGGATCAAGCCCAGTGGCTCTCCTCTGCCAAGCTGGGGGGGGGGGTCTCCACTCGGGCAAAACCGCGTGGTTGTCTCCCCTCAATGGCTGCCACGTCTGGGTTTAAATCCGCACACCAATCCTCCTCTGCACCCCCATTTCCGGCTCCTCCTACAATCAGTTACACCTGCCAGCACTCCTGTGTTCTTCCAAGTTTCCTGGGCTGCCATCCTGAGTCTGGGCAGGTGTGTCCCCACGTCATGGAGCCAGTCTTGTCCAAGCTCTCATGCAGGTGCTGTAACCCAGGGGACCTGCCCCCCAGTTACCTCTTGGGTGGAAGACACTTCGTTCCATCCCCCTGGCTCAAAGCATGACCACAGCTATGTAACACATCTAAGCCACCAGCCAAAGTCTATAGATATGTTAAATGACCATGCCATGGATCAGCTGCAAAGCTGTGGCTGCACAAAACAGCCCTGCATGTCCCTGCTCCATGCGTCCCTTCCACCAACTCACACCTGTGGTGAGGGGAAGGGATGAGGGCATCTTACATGTCTTTCTAATATTTCCTGGACACCCTGAGTTTTGGGCCCCATCCCAAATCCCGATTTGGGGCTCTCGGCTGCACCCTGTGACACCATGACACAGGCCACTTCCCCTCCCTGCAATCTGGCCTCCGGAGGGCGCTTCCTCCTGGAGCTCAGTCAGCGGGTCTCATCACTTCGGCGGACGGCTGTTCAGAGCTCCGTGTTCCAGCACCGGAATCCGTCCCCTGCGCTCCCTGGGAGACAGAGAACACTCCTCCAGGAAGGCCAAGTAAACAAGCCCGCTCCTCTATTCTGGGTGACACGGCAAAAGTGGGAGGTGAAGCCGTGTGCCTGCAGCAGGTTCCCAGCATTGTGTGGTTTGCTCAGGAAGCTGGGGATTGAGCAGCACGGGGTAGTCCAGGAAAAATATGTCCAAGCTGACAAATGATGAATTGCACTACCCTTTTCCGGAAATGTGCTACGAGGGTATCAGCATTTTCTGCTCTCAGGCAAAGGCAGCGGGGGGCCATCCGCGGACCCGCAGGGACGCCGGGGACTCGGGAGGCTGGCCCGAGCGGCGTCAGGACACGAACGGGTCAAGCAGAGGCACCTGTGCCCGGCCACGTCAGCAAACCAAACCTCCGTAACCAGCCTAGCTGCGCGCCGAGGAGTGGAATTCCAAACCAATCAGTCCGGAACGGCCTGATCAATATCGGTGATCTGCCTGCTGAGGCCCTTTCTTGCCTGTTCTCTTCGGCCCCCAAATAATCTTTTCTTTTGCTTGTAACTCCCCTGCCCCCCGCTCTGCCTTCAGTTGCTGGGCATCCCCCAAGGCCCTCTGCACAGGGTCGCGGCTCACACTCCCGTCCGCTGTGCGGGCGGGGAGGGTCTCTCCGGTCCCCTTTGCCGGGCTGTGCCCCTTCTGCTCTCTCGGACCATGCTGGCCTCCCTCTTCCTCCTCCTGTCCTGTGAGCTGGGCACAGCAGGGAATGGAAACACACACTTCATATTTTAAACACTTTAATACCTCATATTTCGTTAGCTTAACACCACCAACAAAAGTGAGACTGTTCTCTGAGAGTCTTCACCTGACGTGGGTGGAGACTCAGGCACGGCCCACTCTCAAACCCCGGCTTCACCAGCACGGACTCGGGCAGCAACACCCGCGGCCGGGCCTCTGCCTGTGGGGTGGAGAGAGTGACGTCGCTGTTCCGAGTGAGGTGGCAGTGAAGCGCACCGCCCCCGGTGTGGGCTAAGTGGTCCTTAGCGGAGACCGATTTCCTCGTAACCTTTGTCCCTTCCCGTCCACCATGGGCCTCCAGTGTGGGCAGCGGAATAAATTAAGACTCTTCATCCTGCCCCAGAATCTTGAGTCATTAAACTCGACCTACAACGGCTGCTGTTCCCCAGCACCTAAGTGACGGAGTCCCTACTGGTCCATGGCACGCCTGGTGTGCAGGTGACCCACCAACCATTGCTCTTGTGCAGAGGGGACCGCTGGCTGGACACGGTACTCACAGGGGCGTCTGGACCTGCCCAGGAGGGGCAGGTCCAGGCTGGAGCCCACTTCTCTCCTGACTCTGGGGCAGGTCTGAGTCATTTCAATTTCCACTTCCTCAGGAAGAGGGGAGCAGGGGGTGAGTTCCTTGGATTCCTAGCAGTTCGACTTTAAAAGACGGAGAAAGAGGTCCAGAATGAGTTCTTTTTTTTTTTTTTTTCCTCCCCCGAGTTTCCCTTATCTGCCTAAAAGCAGAACCACCCAAAAAGACCTGACGTCCCAAATGCCCTCTGGAGGCTGGGGTGACAACAGCCTGGGAAGGCGGACCCCTGTGGGAGACATCCGCACCGGAGGAGAAACGGGCACAGCCGAAAAACGGGGCCTGCCCCCTAGTCCGCCAACCGGGAGGAAGGCGAGAGCAAGTGACAGTGCCCTCCCTCACGCCTCAGGGCGGCTCCCACACCAGCAGCAGCTGGAGCTGGTGGGAAACGCTGCCCCAGAATCTGCATTCGACAGACCCAGGGGGTTTGTGTGCATGCAGTTGGGGGGGCGCTAGCTAGGCAACACTTTTCATTTATGTTCTTGACCCCAAAGCGCAACAGGATGGGCCTTCCTGACCAAGTCGGGTGTTCAGCCCAGACAGGTAAGACATGCAGGCCAGAAAGAGGGGCCCCAAAATAAAAATCAGGCTGAGACGAGGTTCGGGACTGAGGCTTTCCTGCCTGATGCCTTTCATAAGCACCTTCCGGGATGGGACGGGCATCCCTGACACGGTTTCTAAGTTCTCCAGGAAACCAGTCACCCGCCTGCCGGGCTGGCTGTCAGCACCGCCGGCCAGGGGCTTCTTGGACTCAGCCTGCCCACGACAACCCAGCCTTCGTGGTGTCCTGTGGGGCATCCCGGCCTAAGAATGCCCTTTTTATCACCCTGCGGGGCCTCTCCCCTGGCACACGAGGTCGGAACAAAACTCGAACACATGCCCCTCGCTGAACCGTATCCTTCCCCACTTCTCAGGAACCACGGGAACGGTCGGTTACTCACTGTGGTTGGCCTTGGGGAGAGTTACAGAGGCTACCAGGACATGTGGGAAGGGCCAGTGAGAGGTTCAAAGAAAGCCCGGCCGAGGAACAGGGTGACGACACGGGAGAAGGAGGAGGCCATGGGAAGCGTAGCCGCGCTGCGTGAGGCGCTGGGGAATTCTGGTGCCCGCGTGGCGGAAAGGCTGGGGGGTGCAGGGGACAGACAGCAACCTACAGGACTGTGCTGGGGGGGCAGGGGAAGCGGAGGGGCAGGCAGGAGGGGCTCCGCCTGGACCCACCGGAAAGGAAGTCAGTGGGCACAGCTGGAGATGGGCCGGAAGGAGCAGCCCATAACCTGTGCTCAGAGAGGACGGGGACCTCGGAAGACTGAGCAACGCACCCTGAAAACGGCTCCCTGTCGGGGGGGGGGGGGGGGGGGGGGGGGGGGGGGGGGGGGGGGGGCGGGGCCTGTCCCCGTCAGCCTCTGCGCCCAAGGAGCGTTTAAAGTGAGCGCGTGACTGCCTTAGGAAGAAAGCGAGGGACAAACGCCCGGCAGCGCTGACGCCCAGTTCGAGCGGCCAGCGGACGCGAGCCCTTTCTCCATTCTGACTTCGGTGTCCCCTGCTCCCTCCCCGGTGGCTGTCAAAGGGCCGAGGGGTCTGGAGCAAAGACGGCACCCCAGTCAAGGGCACTCACGGGCGCTGTGCACCCCTCCCGAGGACCAGCACGCACGGCAGAGGCTGGGCACAGCCGGCCCCTGGCGGGGTCGACGCCCAAGACCCGAGTCTTGGCTTCGCTACAAGGAGTGAGCTGCTCAGAGAAAGTGCGGCTCTTGCTCTGCTCCCACGCGCTGGTCTGGGTGCCTTGCTGAGGTGGCTGCGAGTCCAAAGCGGGGTCGCGTAACCACCGCGACCTTGAGGCCGACAGGCCAGGAGACACGTGACCTTCCAACGACTCATGCGGCTCCACTTTACCTCAATTTGCATAGAAAGAACTAGTTTTCCGCCGCAGCTGCGCAGCTCATCTGAAGAAAGTATTAGAACAAAAAACTGTTCTAGATGCATTCATTACGTGCAACCACGCAAAACCGAAACAGGCTTCTACCTGGTAAGGATCGCAGGAGAAGGCGTTTCTGTGGTCCTCTGGCTTGTCGTCTCAACCAAGACTCAGGCAAACACACCTCCTCTCCGCTGGGGTAACAGGGGAGCACACGGTTCCCGCGAGGGGGACGCAGGCAGGAACGCGGACAAGAGTGACTCGGCCGGAGGCGAGCCCAGGCCGGCGGGGCGCAGGTCCTGGCCGCTCTGAGGCAGCGGACATTCGGGCAGTCTCCCTGGCGTGACCCCTTGTACAAGGTGAAGGGCAAGGTCGGTTGCAGGAACTTGACCTGTCACATCCGAATGTCGTTTATCCTTGTCACTCACTGCAGCTGGGATTCGACAGAGCCCAGGGGAACCCCCCGCAGCTGCCAAGGGAGAGAACACTCGCCTGAGCAGAGCCCTGGGACCAGCTTGACGGGAGAACCTGTCGGCACAGACGGGAGACACTTCCAGTGCAGCCCCTTGCGTCAGGGGCTGAGACGGCCCCTGAGAGATGAGACGAGAACCGCCTACTCGCAGCACGCCTTGTGAAAGTCGACCTTTCCCACAGGGCCTGCGAGACCCCGCCCCCGGTGCCCTCCGACCCTCCTCGTGAACCCCCTACTTCACGCTCCCCCACCCAGCGGACCAGCTGCTCCCCAACCCCCGATGCTCTTCCGGGCTGACTCGTGACTCACTCCCTGCACCGTGGGGTTTAGGGCCTGTGCTGACACCCCACCTAACACCGCAGACCCCACTGCGCCCCCACTCAGCCCCGTGGTTTCCCTTTTCCCGGAGCCCTGCTCACACTCCCCCCTGCGCTGGAAGGGAAGCCCCACGTGGCCAGCCGTGGGCGGGCGATGTGGTCTCTGTTTGGTTTTGCAGAAAGCTGCCGCCAGGCCCCGAAACCAGAGGACGTCAGCACCCCCCCATCCCCCCCACCCCCGCCAGATGTCACTTCCAGACGCGGACCGCCCCTTTCCAGTCCGGCAGCACTTTCCTAGCAGGTGACGACCAGGTGTCGGAGCCGCACTGGCTCCATCAAACCTGGTTCAGCCGTGATGCGTTCTGTCCGGTGTTGGGACGAATGACATTCCGGCTGCCCCGAAACCCTCGTGAACCCCTAGCATGCTGGCCGGGACTTCACACGCCGGTGCGTGCGGCACTGGCCTCTTGCCAAGGAAAATCCTTGACGCTGAGTAGCACCGGCGGCTGTGGCCGGCAGTGAAGTTCAATGAAAAGTTGCCTCAGAACGAACGTGCTCTTCACCCCAAGGGCCCCGTGCCTGGCCGTGCCCCATGACAGTGTTTGGATCCGCAGGCCCACGTGATGTAGTGAGCAGGCCTCAGGACCTGTGAGCGACTGGGACACCCTGGCAGATTCCTCAGAAAGAGCCCAACCCGACAGATCAACTTCCGGCATAACTTTCCAGTGAAGTAAGGTCTTGGCTAAAATACAAAAACCAGCCACCCCTGCCAAAACCCAATTCTGAACCAAGTTACAAAAAAGAGCTCCCAGTCCGGTGTGAGACGGCACCCTCTAGTGGGCAAAGAGAGAAGTTCGGGACCCTGACCTGCTCTGTTTCGTTCCATCTTTAAGTTTTCTGCTCCAGACCTTTTCTGTCCCAGAGCAATTTTTAACAGTGAGACAATTTTAACATTAAAATCCCACTTTTTGGGGACCACACTTTGCCTTCTCCACTGAGGCTGTGAAAAGCATCGGCTCTTAGAAAGACAACTCCCCTCTGCCTCAACCCTCTTCCCTAACCCAGAAGCGAACACCGTGGATGCCAGGGCCCACCCACGGCACACCGCAGCCTGTGTCAAATATGTGGTCTTTGGGGGAAACACGCCTGCTGTCACCACACCTATGCCAGCTGGGCAGCATTCCAGGAGCCACGCTCAGTGGCATCAACCACATGAAAGGCTCCGAGTCTCCGCGTGGGCTCTGGGCCCCCCCCCCCCACCTCCAAAGGCGCCAGCACCCCACCCCAGCAGGCAGGAGAACCCGGCTGCCGTGGGCGTGGGTGCGGAGACGGGGTGGAGGTCTGATGCCAGGAGCCCACGGCAGGGCGGTGAGCTGGCCCGCCTGGGACAATCAGGATCGTGCTTCCCACCCTCGCTTCTCTGTCCTGGGCAGGCTCCCGCCCTCAGGCCCAGGCGGACCGGCTGGGGACACTCAGGCACCTTCCTCAGTCCATCCACATCCCAGCAAAGGAGAAAGCAGAGGCAGGTAAACAACACCTGGCTCTCAGCACGGACCACGTCACAACAGAAATACAGTGCAGCCGCTCAGGGGCCCAGCACCTGAACACCTCTGATGAGCCCACCAAACCAAAGGCTGACCTGCCTGCCCGACCACGGCCGCAGACACGGGGCCCACGGCTGCCAGGCCAGACGGACACGCCCTGCCGCAGCCTCCTGAGCTCCAGGAAAATACCACATCGGGAGAGCGAGGCGGTACTGGGCACCCGTTTGTCCCAGAAACGGCAGTGGGGACTGTTCGCCCCTGCACATGCCACATCTCACACGGCACCTACCAGGCAGCTACTCCGCCTCCTCCCTCGGAAGCCAGGCACGCAATGGGGGGTGGGGGGGTGCCACACCCACATGAGCACGCATCCTCAGTGGCCCAGACGTGAAAGCCACAGGGGTGAAGAGCCCAGCACCCGCAGACACCCTGCCTCGGGAGCAGGCAGGCGCCGTCTACCACACAGAGCACCCGAGAGCCCAGCACTCTCCCACGGTGGCCCCTACAGATTCACAGCTGGACACCCTCTGAAAACTCCAGGTGAATGTGAATCCGTAAATGACGGTCACTGATGTGTCTGAGGTGCCCTAAGTGCCTGACAGGAAGTGCTCCCGTTCCCAGCGCCCATCTGGCGGGGGTCGCCATCATCTCCGTCGTCCCCATTCTGCTAAAGAAATTGAGGTGAGCAGGGACATGGCCTGAGGCCAGCGGCAGAGCTGGGACCTGACGCCCTGCTAACTGTCCAGGCTGTGGAGCATGCAGACCCTTGTGCCCACTGGGGCCACCAGAACCACAGTGTGCCCGAAGCTGCCCGTGGGCCAAGCGCCTCTCTGCTCCGGAGTTCGTTCAGACGCCCGGCCCCTGTAAAGCCCACCCGAGGCTGCCCTGAGGTCACGATCCTGGCTTCAGCAGCAACTGAGGCCAGACCTTCCCTGGGAGCTGAGCTGGACAAGATGAGGGGAGGCTGAGAGACTCACCAAGTGCTCCCCAAAACAAAGGTACGAGCAAGGAGGAGGCAGGCACCCTGGGTTTGTCATGAGCAGGTCCGAAGTCCCGGATCACCCGCCTACACCCACCGCACATGCGCAGGCCTGCAGTGCCCTGACCAGCACGAGGAGGGCGGCCACAGCCGAGCAGCCAGCGCCTCCCGAGTTCACGTCCACAAACAGCTGACTGTCAAAGGACCGCGGAAGGAGGGGGAAGTCCGTTCCGTGAAGATGGCCCACCCACCCACGGCCCCAGGGCCACAGCCTTCACCACAACAGCTCAGGATGCATGTGTGTAGTGGGCGGGCAGTTCCGCTCCCCCGCGAATCCCTGGGTCAGGCTGCTGAGGGACGTAGTGATGGGTACAGGGCGCCAGCAGCCCAAAGGGTGCGAGGCACTGAGCAGCCGCAAGGAAAGCCCCCGAGGCCAGGAGCTGCTCGCCCCCGCCGAGGGCTGGCGGCACCCTTGGCGAAGCAGCGAAGCATGGACCCATGTACAGGCTGACAGAAAAGGTCGGCGCAGGGTCAGCCATGCAGGTGAGGAACAGACGATCAGAGAAGGGGAGGACCTGGGGGCCACACGTGATAGTTCTGAGGTCAGGGGTCGTTCCCAGGCAAATTCTATCTAACAGGAAGTTACATGTTATCTTCTGATACAGCGAAACCAACCACAACCACACCAGCCTCCCCTTCCCACCCCAGGCTCCCCGGACGACGGCCCTCTCCCTCCGTGTGCCCCCGTTTCTCGACAGCTCATGCTCCCCAAGGATGGCCAGGGCCCCAGCGCTCACACTCGCTCCCTGTAAGTCACTTTCACTGGGGACAGCACTGCCACCTACGTATCTGAGAAGCAGAGGTGACACACTTGGACACACCACCACTGGGCACAGAAAACATTCAAGTGCATGACAAGTCTCACTGGAGTCTGATTCCATTTATTTACAGCCACACAAAACAGGGTCTCACGCAGGTCAGCGTTGAACAGTGACGGAGTTCACGGTGAACCCGAACAAACCCGGAAGGGCCTGAAACGAAGCAGCGACCTTCCAGGCCCGAGAACCAGGCAGAAACGACATCGGCAGGCCTTCCCGCGGCGCACGCACAGGCCGTCCGGGGAACCCCTGCAAAGAAAGCACACTCCATCAGCCCTCAGCCCGCGCAAGCACGCCTGAACATCCAGAGAGCTCACACTGGGGGTGCCGCAAAGCACCCTCCAAAACCTGAGATCCACCTCCCCAGGATACGATGCGGAAGGTGCCCCGAAGCGACCCTCCTTTGCTCAGCCCCTCCTCTTTCCACGTCTTCAGGGGGCCCCTCCTACTGAAATGCAGTCAGGGGCTTCTGAGGCTCTGCCCTGAGGCTGGCACGTGCACACCCGCACATGCACACCGCCACCCAGCCTTCCTCGGAATCCTGCCCGCACCAAACCCACAACACACCTGGTGTCTGACGAGGCCCCTACTAACCAACACCGGCCCGCTCCCTCCTGCATCCCTCTTCCCCTCCTCCAGCCACGGGTTCCCCAACATGCCCCCAGCTCCTGAGCCCCCGCCCCAGGCTCTGGTCTCATGCTTCATCAGTTGGAAACAGCCACTCCAGGGCCCCACCCTGAAGGGTCCCCCGAACATGCTCCTTCCCGATGCTCCCAACACCCACTGCCACCTACCTCTGTAGGTCTAAGTCCCTCACCGCCAGGGACCGCTGCTCTTTACACTCCTCCAAGGCACAGGCGTAACACTTCGGCCCGTGGGTGCTTGGATGCACTGAAGACGTCACCCCTCAACCCGTGTGCTGGCAACACAGGCAAAGCCGGGAGGAGGAAAATGCCTCTTCCCGAGGAGCAGGCTGACAAGAAAACAGAAACTCAAGGATCCGCAAGCTGCCACACTGTGCGCGCGAGATCCTCAGGGGCAGTCATCCACGGGCTGTCCCCAGGAAGGGATGAGGTGCAGGCGACGTAGAAGGGCAGCTGTGTGTCCTGACTGCCGCACAAGGTCACCGCTCTGTCCACACTGCCCAACACGGCGGCCATGCCGCCGACAACACCTCTGAAAAGCCAGCTCCGCAGTCACACCAGGCCCCTGCAAGTGCTTCACCAAGGCCCGTGGCCGCTCTGCCGGACTGTGCAGGCACAGAGCGCCTCCATCACCACGGAAGGTCAGACTGCATCCTTCTGCAGAGGGTGCTCTTTAGAAACGGCGGGTTTCGGCACACCGTCCTCTGGTTGACAACCCATGACATCCTCCCACATTCTTAGGAAAGGCCTCCCGTGGCCTGGCTCTCTCCCATCTTTTGCACTTCCTCCCACACGGTCCCCGCGGCACTGCCTCTGCTGCAGCAGCCTCCGGTCAGGACCTCTGCCCACCACACCTGCTAGACCACTGGGTGGGGCGTGTCTGCACCCGGGCCTTCCCACCCACCCCTCCGAGTCCAGCTCAGGGGCCCCAGCCTCAGGAATGCATCCCAGTCTCCATCAGGCTGCTGGGGACATGCATTCTTACAGAAAACTGCTCCCCTCGTCCCCGTACGGTGACCACGTGACCTCCTCTCCCCCACCGGGCGGAAGCTGGGAGACAGCAAGGGCCGCGGCTTCTGTGCTCCTCGGTATCCTTAACGCTCAGCCCGGTGCCCGCCCCGCCGAAGCACCAATAAGCGTTTATTACGGCAACACCGGGCACAGGGTTTAGAACAATCACCCCGGCGGTGTTCCGCTCTCCGAGCTCGGTCCTGTTTGCAGTATCATACATGATCATCAAACTGCTGCTAGCATGTTCACACCTGTTACTGCAAATGCAAAACCCAGGCAATACTCTCCCGGGCATTTACTCTGGGTCAGGGTAGGGCTGCCTGGTACGGGCCGCATCCGCCGCTGGGCGGGTGCAGCAACACAGGAGCCTTTCACCAGACCTTTCGTGAGCCTTGGACACTTGGCCTCCAAGCCTGACGTACCTGGATCCCCCAAACCGAGGTCCCTCGGATGTCATCGAGGAGGGGCAGGCAGCAATAACTGTGTGTGCCCTCCCTGCCCCGATCGCCGGGGGCTGGCGGCTTCTCATTTTCCGAGGACACCCTGGAGAAAGAGAGTAAGAAGGCGGACAAGTCTCATTCGGTGTTTCCACACTCCCAGGGACCGCGCTGGCTACCGGCCGGGCGCCCCGAGTCTTTTCTGGCGGCTGCGGCGCCTCTTACAACCGCTCACCTCACCTTGGAGTCCGCGTGGGGCCTAGTTCCCTCGGCCTCTAGGGTGCAAGCCGTCCCTGAGGTCCCGGGCCCCGCGGAGGCGTCCCCGCCCCGGCGGAGCCCGAGGCCCGAGGCCGCAGGCTGCCACCCGTGGCAGTGGAGGGAACGCGTCCAGGACGCGTAGCCCCCGCGCGCGGGGACGGCCACCAGCCACAGCCGAGCGGACGGTCCCCTAGGTTAGGAGAAAGCACGCGGCACCACATACCGCCCACCCCGCGCAGAAGCCGAACGCCCGCCCCCCGGACCGGAAGTGACGACTTACCATCGAGGCGGCATCTAGAGAGTCGCCCTCGCTTTGAAACTAGGTCCTCCAAGGCGGTCTTAAAGGGGCCGCAGTCGGCAAGATGTTAGTTAATGGGGATGAGTGCCTAGGCCAGAGTGGAGAGCCCCAGACTCTAGGGCGTGGAGCACGAGAAGCTGGGTGCACGGAGCTGAGCACGCGTCGGCCCTTCACTCATCACGCAGTCCTGTGAAGGGAGTAGGCACACTGATCACTCCTGTTGTCCAGGTGGAAACACCGGGGCTCCCGCGCCAGGTTCAAACCCAGAGCTCTTTCGCCACCCGGGTGACGGGAAGGAGAAAGCCCAGAATAGGGGTTATATGAAGGTGCAGGCTAAATTTGCCTGTTGGGACATCTGCTGGAAATCTTATTCTGCCCAAAATTAAGCACGTGATCAATTCCCTGCAGTTCAGTGGTTCAGTGGGCAGAGGAAGCCACCAGAAGCTTTGCTACTTTGGGTCCAATGGCGCACCGGAGGAAGAATTTGCTGGAGCTGAGGAAATGTCAGAATCTTGGAAGTTTTCTGATGGCCACCCTCCTTGGCTCAAACACTGTCACCAGCCCTCTACTTTCTACAGCGTTAGCCGCAAACCGGCAGGCTTGCATTCTGCCTTCCAGCAGGGCCGGCACTCTGGTTGGCCGCAGGCCCCCTCTACTCCCTATTACTCACACCCCCTGTTCCCAAGTCGAGGGAACTCAGAGTGCCCCGCCCCCCACACTACACATCGTGTCCTGCCAGAACCTTCCTGGCCCCCAGCCACTCTCATGGGTCCATGCAGAGGGACTTGGCTGGTGTCCTGTAGGGTTGAGAACATCCGCTCTGCATCTGATTCTGGCTCTGCCACCTGGCAGCTGGGTACCCCTCACCTCTGGCCCTCAGATAGCCCCTCCGCAAGATGGTGGCGGCGGTCACCATCCCAGCGTCATCTGGTGTTGAAGGGCTGAAGTGAGAACCCGGCATGTTCACCCACTGCCCATAAAATGTTTCGCCTGGGGGCTGAATCAGGCTCCCTCCCATGGACCCACGTCTCAGGACGTGCGCAGGTGTGTGATTGCTCACCTGCCCCAGGTTTGTTTACATTCTCCCTCTGGGGTGAGAATTGCGTGGGGATTAACGTGTAGAGCACAGGAAGCCACGCCAGAAGTGCCGCCTCTCAGGGAGGTGACTTGGTAAGCTAGCTACTGCTTTATCCGGCGGAGAAAAGTCAACACGGTGGGCTCCCGCGGCCCCGCCAGCTCTGCCTTCGCCCCGGGGCTTGGGGCTGGACGGGCTCCGACCCCACCCAGAGCAGCCCTGTGCCATAGAGAGGCAATGCGAGCGCCTATGTGATTTCAGGTTTTCTAGGAGCCCCACTAAAAGCCATAGAAAGAAACAGGGGACGTGACTTTTAATAACATATTTTACCTAACCCAATGTATCAAAAATACTATCATTTCAATATGTAATCGTCTAAAATCACTAATGGGTGATTTTAATTATTTTTTTTTTTTTACTGAGTCTGAAATCCTGTGTGTATTTTACATTTAGGGTCTTTTCAGTTTGCACCAGCCCCACGCTGGTGCCCAGCGGCCACCTGGGGCTGTGGCTGCCGCCATGGAAAGTGCATCTAGGACCTGGAGCCTAGCCAAGCCCAGCGTCCCGATTCTTGGGGAGGCAGGTTCCCTTTGCCACCTGGCTGGCCAGGTGTCGGGGGCTCTGTGAGTGGCCACTGGAGAGGAGAACCTTAGAGGCCGAGAAGCGAGGTACATGGAGCTGAGCACATGTCATCCCTTTGCCCCCCTGGCTAGCGACAGCCTGAATTGTTTAGATGAAGTGTACGGATGCCGGCAATGTACTCAGAAATGCATCAGAAATAGGAAGCATGGAGGGAGGGAGGTGGGCAGATGGACAGACAAAGCAAGAGTAGTAACTGTTGGCAGTAGATTCTACGCGGTAGAGATAAGAGTGTTCACGCTGCAGTTTTCTCAACTTTGCTGTGTATTTGACAATGGTCATAAAGAACTTGCGGGGACACGGCGGGGAAGACTGGTGGCTTTGGGCCCCAAAGGCTCGGTCTCACCCAGGGAGCCTCATCACAGAAACGGAGAAAGCAGGACCGATCGGGCTGGTTTGGGCTGGCTCCAATCTCCTCAAGGGCTTGGTGTCGGGGGGCGGGTCAGGGCTGCAGGGGGCTCCTGATTGAGCAGATGGCATTTTAATCTTGTGCAAATATTTTGCAGTGACGTAACAGCCTGTATCACATCCACTCAGAGGGAAAGACAAATGAAGGAAGAGCACCGGTCTGCACTCGCCACATCCAAGTTCAGCCTCAGCTCTGTGACTCGGGAGCCGGGCTGCCCGGGGCGGGCACGGAACCTTCCTGTCTCAGTCTCCGCTTCCTCGGGGGGCACGGGGACGCCCACTGCACAAGCAGGCTTCCCTGGATCCTGCCAGTACAATATTCCGTGCCCGATGCAAGTGAGCTCTCCATGACTGGTGGTTTTATTCCTCCACATATATGAGTAGACACACCTGCCTGGACACATGTGCCTTCGGAACACCACTCGGAAGGACAACAGCCGTAGGGGTTTCAGCCAGAAGACATCTCATCAAAAACAGTGTTTCCTACGTGCGGTTACTCAGAGGCCCTCTGCATTGCCTGGCTTGTAGCTTCTTTGATTTTCAACGGAGCTTGAAAAGAAAATGTACCCCATGTCACCACATTCTACAACATGTCAGAGTCACCGTATTATTCGCTACATTTCTTCTCGCGTCTTCCTTTCAAAACAGCGGAGACCGAATGAATAGCTTGCGTGTGTTTTATAAATTCTTTCTCCCTCCCGTGGATTTCTTGGCAAGCGTCCAACTCCATTATGACACAGAGAATCGGCCTGGGGCAGCGGGAGGCTCAGGGAGCTGCTGAGACCGAGACGCCTGGGCACTTGTTCATCATCCTCTCCCACGCCGCTCCCGCCTGTCCCTCAGGACAGCAGACACTCCCGGGCTCCGCGGTTCACCACCACGGGGCTGCGCAGGGGGTCTGCGCCGTCCTGCGTTCATGAAACACAGGCAGAGGGATGATCCCGAAGCCTCCTGCTCCCATCTCCTCCTCCTCCTCATTGGCAGGGTTTGCACGGCTGATTCGTGTTCCGCGTCGGGACGCCTACTGCAAGATCGCCCGCTGGGTAGCAGAAACGACGGTATCCAGCATTTCTCAGCGTCCAGCCGGTGTGCGTTCCGTTACGGACCAGGGCACCCCTGAGGAACGTCGCTCTCCCGAGCCCCTGCTGAGGCTGGCCAGGGTCTGCAGGAGCTGCCCCGACACCGTCCGCAGGTCTCGGGTGCTTTCGGTTCCCGGAGGTGGTGAGGTACAGGATGGTACCCAGGGCTCAGCAGTAGCCCTTGCAGGTAGAGAATGATGGGAAAAATCTTTCTGCGTTCTTTCCCCCACGGTTTTCCCATTCTTTTTGCTTTATTGCACCCAGGACAGCTTGCCCAGGACAGAAGCCAGTGCAGAAGAGGGACAGGCATGTCGATGGCCCTGACTGCAAACCCTGGGTGCCCCACCGTGCTCGCTCCTTGTGTCGGAACCCGAAGTGGTTGCCCCTTAGTGTGTGACGTTGCGGTCCCCGCCGTGTGGATGGGCGGAGCACATGGGGTGTGAACGTGGCCGCGAGCCTGGCCTTCAGAGGTGCCGTCTCTGCCTGCTTGCTCTTCGTCTGCCATGAGGAGAACACGCCCCTGGTGGCTGCTGGTCCCAGAGCTGTGCAGGTGGAGCCCAGCTGCCCCAAAGGTCACCCGAGCTGCCCTGCAGAGCTGGGGGTAAGGACAAGAAACACTGGCAGGGCTTGGCGAACTTCCTCCTTAAAGCACCAGATGGTGAATATTTTAGGCTTTGCAGGCGGACCGTCTGTGCTGCAGCCCCGCATCTCCGCCTTTGCCGCGCCAAGCCTGTTCATTTACATGTTGTCTGTGGCTCCTTTTGCCAAGGTGCCCAGGGCAGATGGAGCCAGAGGAAGTCAGAGGGAGGTGGGCAGCGAGCCCTGCCCACCATCTCAGAGCCACAGCCGGGCTGGGGTGGGAGGCTGCAAATCCTAGAACTTTGAAAGGGGCATGAGGCAGTGGTTTAAAATTATAAGGAGTTCTACCCTGGCTGGTGTGGCTCAGTGGACTGAGGGCCGGCCTGTGAACCAAAGGGTCGCCGGTTCGATTCCCAGTCAGGGCACATGCGTGGGTTGCAGGCCCAGTCCCCAGTGCGGGGCGTGGAAGAGGCAACCACACACTGATGTTTCTCTCCTTCTCTTTCTCCTTCCCTTCCCCTCTCTCTAAAAATAAATAAAATCTGTTTTAAAAAAATTACAAGGTGTTCTAGTAACTGAAAGGGAGCAGAACACGGCGGGGTCTGCCTAAGACGTTGGTAGGGGACGGAGAGCGGATTTTGACAGAGTGCGGCGTGGAGGAGAGGAGTGTGAACCCACTCTGCCCTAGTCTCCACCCCTGGGTCCGAGTCAACAAGCCAACGTTTGGTCTCCGTCCTCCTGTGTCCCCTCCGCCCGTCTGCCTCGCTCGTCTGCCCCGTTGCTCCCCTACCAGAAGGGACGTGTCACAAGCTGGCTGCCCCTTGCCCTGGCTGGGCAGTTCAGTTGGCTGAAGTGTCCTCCCAATACTCGGAGATTGTGGGTTTGATTCCTGGTCGGTCAGGGCGCACACAGGAAGCAACCAATGAGTGTGTCAGTAAACGGAACAGTGGGTTGGTGTTTCTCCCCTTTCCTCCCGCTCTCTAAAATGGATAAATAAAGTTTTTGTGTTTTTTTTTTAAAGCCGGTCGCCCCTTTTTGCTGAAGGAAAAGGAAAGGAGAGAAAGAGAGAACGAAGGGAAGGTGCAGGGGAAGGGCCGTCCACAAGAACACACTGGGGAGGGGGCATACACACCCCCACACTCATTCCCGGAACGGCCCCGAGGTGGGGCGACCTCGCAGCTCACCGGGTGATTCCACTCGGCGTGGCTGCGGCACGGTGGACACGCAGCTGCAGACAGAGTTCACCCTCTGAGCTCACACGGACCCAGTGCTCGCTCCCTTGCTGTGCCCGTCCCTGCTTTTCACCTTAGAAAGCCCTGTGCCTCCTTGGAGACCCAGGTGGAACCTGACCCTCCCCCCCAGAACGACGTTAACTACGGAGGGACACCCCTGCCTGCTGGACCCGGCACCCCCCAACCCCCCACCGGCCCGCTTGAAATGCAAAGGGCGTGGCAGAAACCAAGCCGCGTTCTCAGGTCCTGCGCTTGCTGACTCTGCTTTCTGCCCCCCACACGCAGAAAGCTTTCTGGCCTGAGAGCGCCACGGGGTGTTCTTCCAGGACTGTGATGGGTCCTTTCTCCGTCGCCGCCGATGATCGGCTGGAACGGATTTTGGTGCAAGGAGGAGCTGGGAGGCACGACGACTTGGACACAGGTCTGCTCCCTGACCCGTGTGACAATACGGCCATTCTCAGCCTCCCCCCCCCCCAACCCGCACGCCCGTGCCCACGTGACAGGGTGCTCACCCGGGTGATCGCCCACCAGGCCCTGCGCCAGGCTGAGGGCAGGGCAGCGACGAGGGAGGACGGCGGGGCAGGCGGGCGAGAGAAGAGCAGGCGTCAAGGGCTGAACTGGGGGCACAGCCCAGGCTAGAAGCTGGGGGCAGGGAGGGGAGCCCTCAGGGAACAGGCTGGGGCCAGCGCTCGGAGGAAGGTCACGCCCGCCAGCGTAGCGGCGGACTTTGGGGTCCTGCCGCATGTCCAGCCAGCTGAGGGGCCTTGACCAGATTACTCCCCTCCCTCAAAGCCTCCATTTCTTCCGTCACCATCTGGAAACAGCTCCTGTCTCCTGGGTTGGTTGAGGATCAGGCGAGCGAGTTCAGGGAGCGCCCAGCACGGCGCTGGTGCAGAGAGAGGCTGATGTGTCCGTTCACTCTTCTTCCCTCTCCTCCCCCTGAGACCCCACCGGAGCGAAGCCGTGGCCAAGGACACGAGGAGACACGCCTTTCTTCAGGAGAGAGGCCGACAGGCATTCCGGGTGGGTGGCTTGGGCGCTGGAGAGAGCGTGGTGAGATTAGCAGGTGTGGGTGCTTCCACGCCCACCCCGGAGGGGACCAGGGCCCCAGCGGCACCCCTGCACCTCCTTTCCCTGAGCGGAGCTGGAAGGCATCTGTCTGCTGGCTTCCAGATGGCCTGTGACGGGAGCGACGATCGATGGGAGTCTGAAACCTTTCCTCCAGGACCTCGGGGAGCCGTTGGGAACCGGCTTGGCACCGGCTGGTTGGAGCGACCTGATTCTCAATTGGACCCGTCACCCGACTGTAAAATATAGAAACTCGCCGGCAAGGCCTACATGTGAGGGTCAGGAGCGAGCCCGGGTGCGGGGCGCGTCCCTTAGCAATAAGTGCCCGTCCGAACCGCCAGCAGCGGACCCCAGTGCCCCCGAGGGCCCAAGAGCAGGGCCTGCAGTCACCCTGGTACGTGACAAGGACACTAATTCTGTCTTCTTCCGTATTATTATGACATTAATGCTAGAGAGAGACACAGAGAGAGGGCGCACCGGGGAAGGACTCTCAGGATAATAATTTAAAGTCCAATTTTCGTCTTTCTGGAGGGTCTCATTTTTCAAGCTGCCACAGGGACGTCAGCCCAGGACGGTGACTCATCACCCACCGGTTCTTCTTCTTCGGCCAGGCCCCTGCCACACATCCTCCATCACGGTGGGAGGAGGCCAGATGTTTAACCCCTGCAGTGCCACGCACAGGCCTCTGTCCACCTGCAGGAGGTGCCTCCTCGGACAGAGGGCAGTGGCACGGTGAGGGGGGGGACCAGCGAATGCAGACACCTGTCCACTGCGCTCCAAGCAGGCGATTAGGGGTCCCCTTCAACGTGGGCAGCCGCAAGCCCCCTGGGGGCCATCCCACGGATACACTGGCTCTCACCGAGGGTTTCAAGAGTGAGGAGGCGGGGGCGGCCCTGTGGCAGGCGGTGGAGCCAGGACAACCTGCTGGGGCTGGAGGGGGCCGTGAGGCGGGGCAGCTGCCCCAGAAAGAGGGTGGCAATGGCAGGCCGGATGCCTGCCTGTCCGTGGGCCACACCTGGCTGATGATCAGCCTGTGATCAGTGTAAGTTTGGGGCCCATGAGGGTAGGGAAGATAATCTTTTAAATCATTATATCCTCAGAAGTTGGAGCAGAGCCCAACACAGAGGGGACCTGAAGATATTTCTTGAATGAACGAAGGAAGAAGGTGGGCAGGGATGCCCCGAAAGGCGTCACAGCCCCATCACCCCATCACATCCCCCCCCGCCCCGGGACTACGCAGAGGCCAGAGCTTGCGACCCCTTTGTCCACAGGACGCAGCCCCTCCTGGGCCCCTTTCCCGCATCTGCTCACTAGCATGGGTGGTCTCTGAGGCCCAGAGCGCAGACTCCCACCCCGCCCGCCGAGGAGTCCTGGAAACCCCCCTCGCTCTGGTTGGAGGGGCAGCGGTAGAAAGGACAGGACGGGCCCCGCCTCCAGGCCCCCCTGTTCCGCGATGGGGCGGTGCAAAGGACAAGGAATTCCCGCGTGGAGCGCTAAGGCTGGTTCCGAGACCAAGTGGGTCATGGGCAAAGGATGACCCAAACGTAGCCCTTGACATTGAGAAAGCCAGCGGGGTCTGAGGAGGAACGGGGTACACATAGGGTGCTCCTGGGTGGGTGCACCGGGGACCCTCAGCTACATCCCCTTCCTTTTGGCACCTCGGCTTCCCCAGCTGGGAGGCATGGGGACCCAAGAGTGACACACAGGCCCTTCGCCACTCGGCTCCGCACCTGCCTCCTACCTGCTTTCCTGCCAAACCACCACGGTTCCCCTGCACCAGGTCTCCCTAAGGGCCGTGACCGCTGGCAGTGGAGCCCCCTGGGGGTTGGCGGGGGTTACAGCCACAAACGCTCAGCCATTTCCCTGATTTATGGAATTCCAAAACCATGGCGACCGGAGGCTGTCCCTCCCCCAAACCTCCCTCCGGAGATTAAGAGAGAGAAAAAAATGAAGAATGGGAGAGATGAAAAGGCTTTTATTTTCTTCCAAAAATTGGAACCACGCTTCAGATGAAAATAATGCGCTCTGACAGCTGTGAAAAGATAGAAAATCGCTCTAAGCGTTTAAAACGGCCTCTCCCGCCTGGGTGGTCACTGGAGACTGTGCTTTCTGTTGACTGAGAAAACCCAGATCGCCGAGCAAAAGCTGTCCTCCAAAGACGGTCTCCGAGAACATTAGGACGTTTTTTAAGTGTTCAAGTTCAAGGCTCAACACGTTTTTCCGTCTGTCTGTCTGTGATTCCACAGGACGACCATGGGGAACAACAAGCCCTGCTGCCCACGGGTGCATATCCCTCGCTTGTCCGGCGGCTCCAGCTCGTCTTGGGCCACACACGCACGTGTCACCAGGACACTTGGCCTGGGGACACTGTGTCTCCTTTGTCTGGAGCACGCTACCGGTCGGGCCCAGCGAAACCTGCGCTGCCTTGGAGCCTCCCTTGGCGGCCCAGGGCGGGCAGGCCCATCCCTGCTCTGGGGGGGGGCGGGGCGCAGGGTCATGGGTGCTTTCATTGGAGAACCTGTCACTTGCTGTGGCGTCCGCTACACCCCGCCCCCAATTCATCACCTGTTGAAGACCTAACTCCCACGGCCTCAGAAATGGGACCTTTCTGGAAGCAGCATCTTTGCAGATGTAATCAGCGAAGACGGCGTTATCAGGGTGGGCCCTTATCCTGGATGACTGGAGTCCTCATGAAAAGAGGAAGTTTGGACGCAAAGACAGACTTGGAGGGAAGACGACTGGAAGACACCGGGAGAAGACCGCCATCCGCAGACCAAGGAGAGAGGCCTGGAGCCCATGCCCCCTCTCAGCCTCGGAAGGAACCACCCCCCCACCCCTGCCCCTGGCACCTGGATCTCAGACTTCCAGCCTCCAGAGCTGCCGAGGGAATACATTTCTGTTGTTTAAGTCACCTGTTTGCGGTACTTTGTTACGGTGGCTGCGGGAAATCCATACATTGTTGGACACCCCCCCCCGCCTCACCGTGTGGTGTGGACAGTACAGGAGGCTGCCTCGGTTTCCCCAGTGTGGCTGAGCACAGACTGGGTGGAGGAGCCAGGGCGAGTGGGACGGACGCAGCCTTTATTCTCATGGCCCCGCCCGCTCGCCACCCCCCTGACCCACACCTGACTCCTCTGCCGGAGCCCGAGGCAGACACCTGTGCACTTCTCCCTTCTCGCCAGGCTGCAGACCGGCTCGGACACCCCCACCTCTGTCACGCCGCCCTCCCCTCCCGCGTGCCTCTCTCCGCACAGCCACACACCGGAGGGTGGAGAGGAGCTGGGAGCCACAGGGAGGGCCGAGCCCACCACCGAGGGCAAGACATCTTCCATACACAGGACAGCAACTGCCCACGAACCCAGGTCCTCAGCATGGTGTCCAGCCACTGCCACAGGCCCCACTTCAGGTCACCCCAGGGTCACACCAAGCCTGTTTCTTGCCCCTGAGTTTGCCCAGGGGAGAGCCTGAGCCCTGGCCAACCCACAGTCCACCACCATCATCTGAAAGGCGGGTGGAGTTCCTGTCTCCGTTCTGGAACACCTCGCCCTGCAGTACATCTGGGTGCCACTAGATGGCAGTAAAGACTGATCCTGGACCGAGTCTAACGACCAGGGGATGGAAGGGGGACTGGGAAACCCGGGCCAGGAGGTGGGAGGGCACCAGAGCCACCTGTCCCCATGAGAGACCCGGGAAGGGGGGTCAAAGGGTCAACATGCAGTGAAAAGGGGCCAGGAGCCCCATGTTTGGACGCACAGGAGCCAGCCTGGCCCTCCATGGCGCAGCGGGCAGTTTTCCAGCACCCCGGGTGGTCCTCGTGGGTGTTACAGGGCCCAAGGCTGCTCGGCCAGGAGGTGCCCACCCAGGAGACCCCGGAAGATGGGGGGTAGGGGGCACAGCACAGGGCTGCGCACAGACCACCGGAGGCCCCTGGGCCTGGGGAGAAGAGAAACCACGAACCAGATACTTAGCCCTCCTCGCTGCAGAGTGGTCAGCCCAGCCTCTGCCTCGACACTGTCCCGGGATGACCCCTGTCCAGGAGTATCGAATGTACCCCGGCTCCCTCCCTGACACCATGGGGCGCCCCAGGCAAGGAGGGGCCTCCGCCTGCCTTCACCTGTGACGACTGAAGGCAATGCTGACGTTGGGTTCTGGAGAGGCCCCAAGGTCAAGGCCAAGAGAACTAGTCCCAAACCAGACATCAGTCGAAGGGCCAGGCTGGGAGTGGGAGCCCTGGTGTGGAGCTAAACGGAGAGGCTGGGGCAGGGCAGAAGGTCGGGAGGCCACGGGGAGGCTGGCAGGGAAGGGCATCGGAGGGAAGCCCTGGGGCGTGTGGCGGTCTCTTGGTCACTCTGCAGCTGATCGGGGTGCTCAGGGCTAAGCCAGGAGCCCTGCTGTGCCCTGTGGAGTAGCTCTGTGCCCAGCAAGTGCGCCCAGTGTGTGTGCCCAGTGTGTGTGCCTAGTTTGTGCACTAAGTGTGCCCAGTGTGTTCCCAGTGTGTGCACTCAGTGAGTGCTGGGAGCTGGAGCTGTGATCTCCGCGTCCCTGGGGGCAGCGGATCCTTTATTCACTTCACAGGCACAGGCAGGGTCCTCCCGGGTTAGCTGGTCCGTCCAGACCTTTGGGGACCTTAGGAGAGGCACCTGTTACTCTTCTGCAGCAGGCCTGGCCATGTTGGGCGTCCCCGAGCCAAAACTGCCACTGTTCTGTAAGGTGACTCATGGGCTCTTGGGACCCTGCTGTTGACAGTGACGAGTAGGCACCGAGGAAGGCTGGTGAAGACGTTTCAGTTCCTAAAAAGCAAACACCGTGGCAACAACTCGCACCGATCGAGCGTGCACCGCCTGATGAACACGGGCCCCCTGAGACGGGAAACGAAACGGCACCTCCCAGCTTGCAGACGAAGAAACCGAGGTTCAGGGAGGCCCAAAGGGTCAGGCAGCATCGCAGCTGGAAAGTCGTGGAGCCAGGCTCAGAGCAGGCCCCGGCTGCAGAGCCCACGCCAGGGGAGGGGACGCCACACCCAGTGCGTGAGGGCTCCACGTCCGGACTAGACAGGAGGGGCGGAACCGTCAGGAGGACGGGGCTCGGAGAGAGGCTTCGGGTGCCAAGATTGCAGGGGGTCCCGTGGAAAGAGGGCCCCGCGGAAAAGACAGTTTGGGCAACGCCGGGTTGAGTCAGGCGCGAGGGGCTTCTCCGTGGCAGGTCCCACCACGCATCTGATGGGACTCGGGTTCCAAGGACACACTTTGGGAAAGGCAGCTGCATTGGGGTCCGGAGGCCAAGCTCACTGGGGTTGGCAGAATGACGGCCCCCACGGGCATCCACCCCCGACCCCAGACCCCGTGAAGATGCCCATTACATGGGGTGCAGAGACGAACCTTGGCCCATGCAAGACATGCCCTTTGCCCTCAGGTCCCGGGAGGTCACCGCTGAGCCTTTGGAAAGGCCTGCCCGGTGACAGTGCCTCCGTTTACCTGGGGGTCTCGGGCCACCCAGACGGACCCCGCTAACAGTGTGATGTGGGGTCGGGTGGGGGGGCCATTGAGCCACATGTGGCAGCTCGACCTCTGGAGGGGATGCAGATGAAGGTCAGCCACATGGGTGGTCGGTGACATGTCTGTGACCGAGACCCAGTAAAGACCCTAGCCACCAGGGCTCGGTGGGCACCCGGGGCTGGTGGTGCTCTGTGCTGTGCCGGTGTCACAGTCACCTGGAGGATGGCACACTGTCCACATGGCCACCGGGGTGGGGGGGCGCCCGGAAACTCACGCCGCTCTCTCCTGGACCCGGCCTGGGCACCCCTTCCCTTGGCTGATTGAATCTGTGTCTTTCCACTGTAACGAATCATCACTGTGAGTACGGCAGAATTTTCCCCTGAGTTCTGTGCCCATTGCTAGTGAATTAGCAAACCTGAAGGCGGCCTTGGGGACTTCCAAACTTCGCACATGGCAAAAGGGACTTTGCTGATGTAATTAAGGTTAGAAATCCCAACATAGTGAGATTATTTTGGATTATTGGTGGGGTGTGAGGGATCTAATCACATGCGCCCTTCCAAGTGGAGAACTTTCTCCACGCTGGAGAGAGAAGAGAAAGCAGAGAACTCTGAAGTGTGACAAGGACTCCCCCTGCCATTGCTGGAGGGGGCCCATGGGAAGCATGACAAGGGCGGTCAGCGCTCCTGGATGGCCTGGAGTCCTCCCGGAACTTCCTGAGCAGAGCCCCGCCTGACTTTGCCCTGGCGGAAACTGGAGCAGAGACACCGGCAGGGCGCCCCTGGACTTCTGACCTGTGAGCTAATCCATTTCCGCTGCGTTAAGCTGCTAAATTTGCGGCAATTAGTTACACCAGCCACAGAAAAAGAATACGCTCGCCCATCACAAGTCTTCCCACTCCTGTCTTCGAGACCACGCTGCGTGATCTCTGGCCCTGCAGCAGCAGATCCCACGCTGGGGGGCTGCCCCAGGTCCAAGGCTGAGGCCCCGGTGCCCAGGCCTGGAGGTCCCTCTGGGCCTTTGAAGTCTTCTGGAGAAAGCAGGGTCTTTGAAGCCTGGGGGAAGAGACAGGGAGGCGGGGGGTGTGCTTCGCCCAACAAAAAAGCTGTTTTAAATCCCGACACAAAGATGCCACATCTAGAAGCCTTCTCCAGCACACAGCCTGCATGGGGAATGAAAGTTGCTTAAACATAATTATCTGGCTCTATGCTGAGTTAAAGAAGCCAGACACAAAGGAGTTCCTTCCGTGTGATTCCATTTCTGTGACGTTCTAGAATACGCAGAACTAATCTACGGCGACAGAAACCGGCATAGTGGCTGTCCCTGGGGCTGGGGCGGCAGGAGGGGGTGGGGAGGGGCTGAGAAAGGGCATGAGGATCTCGCGGCAGTGAGGGAACTGCGCTGTATTTTGCTAAGAGTGTGGGCTACGCCGGGGTGTGGATTTGTCAAGACATCTACTTTTCAGGGTGTGCGAATTATACCTCAATTAGAAATTAGAAAAACGATTGCTTAAAAAGTAACAGTATTGCAAACAAGCCTTTGTCCTGCCGTGGAAACGTGCCGTGGCTTTACCCACAAAGAAGACACGCGTCTCCCCGCCCCCAGACACCAGGCTCCCAGGAGCGGGGCTGGCTTCAGGGGTCCACTGCTGGGGGACGGACACGCGTCTGTTCCTGCACAGTCCGTCCCGGGGGTCCTGGTCGGACAGGGATGTTCATCGACGCCCCATGGACCGGCAAGGATGGGGAACTCTGGTATTTGGTTTCGGTCCGCCCAAAACCGGGGCTGGGGCACAAGACCTTCCGAGGCGCCCATCGGATAGGCCTGGGCAGCCTCGTGTGTGCGCCCAGAGGTTCTGAGGGTGGTACCTGGCAGAGGGGTGACTGAGTGTGGAGAAAACACTTCCTCAGGCACTGAGAGCCTTGGAGGTCCCTGCAGAGATGAAAGGCCGGGTCCACGGTGGCTGTGCGGGGCTCTGCCTGGGGGGAGGGGTGGGCAGAGAGCTCTGGGGACCCGGCCCGCAGGTCCTGTGGGCACTGGTCCTCCCTGAATGAAGGGGTTGATCTAGGGGTCTCTCTTGCCAGGCAGACAGGGACCTGCAGGGGAACCCCAGGCCCCGGGGCAGACCCCGGGGACAGAACAGGGGGATAGGATAGTTCCTGTCACCAGTCCTGAGGGATGAGGGATGGGGGATGGAGATGGGAAGTGGAGGGATGTGAGGAGAACAAGTCAGACGGAGGTGAGGGTCTGGGAGGCCGAGCCCGGGTGGGTTCTGAGTGCTGGGTGCTTTTTAGACACCTAAACGTCTCTGCGTGGTGGCCTGTTTCTCCCACTGGACCGTCGCTGTGTAAGCTTCTCAAGGGCTGGGGCGACGGCTTTAGCACCTGCTTTCCCAGGGCCTGGGGTATATCACGGACAGGCACGGAGGAGGAGGCCAGCGTTTGATGAATGAATGTTTGAACGAATTAACTAACGTGAGTCAGGTCTCATGCCCGGTTGGACCCCTGGGAGTTTTTAAACTGTCTGTACCACCCGGGGAGCCTATTAACATGTATGTTGGGGAAAAAATACTAATAGCATTTCAGATTTTACTTAGACAAAATGTTTTTGCATAAATCACGTGCTTTTCATTTTGTAAAATCTTAGGGATTTTTGTTTAGGAAATCCCGATTTCCTTAGGAAATCCCGTGGAGTACTGTCGAGTCCGTTGCCTGCTGCACAGTGGTTAAATCGTGGTCGTCACGCTACCTAACAAAAGATGCCGTTCCAGTGGAGCCTCGGACCAGGGTCTGACCTCCAGGGTGCATAAAGAACTCACACGACTCCATTCCGGGAAGGCAAACAGCCCAGTTAAAAAGGGGGGGCAAAGGACCTGAACAGACACTTCTCCAAGGAGGACATACAGAGGGCCCAGAGACCTGTGAAAGGATGCTCAGCATCTGTAGCCATCAGAGAGAGGCAAATTAAATCCACAGTGAGACACCACTTCACACCGGTGAGAATGGCCTTCATAACCAAAGCAACAAACAACAAGTGTTGGAGAGGTTGTGGGGAAAAGGGGACCCTAGTGCACTGTTGGTGGGACTGCAGACTGGTGCAGCCCCTGTGGAAAACAGGATGGAATCTCCTCAGAAAACTAAAAATGGAACTGCCTTTTGACCCAGCAATTCCGCTGCTGGGACTATGCCCTAAGAATCCTGAAAAGACCCTATGCAGCCCAATGTTCACAGCAGCGCAGTTTACAACAGCCAAGTGCTGGAAGCAGCCTAGGTGCCCACCAGTGAGGGAGTGGATCAAAAAACTGTGGTACCTTCACACAACGGAATACTACACAGCAGAGAGAAAGAAGGGGCTACCTACCCTTTGCAACAGCATGGATGGAACTGGAGAGCATCACGCTAAGTGAAATAAGCCAGGCGGTGACGGACAAATACCAGATGATCTCATCTATAAGTGGAACCTAATCAACAAAACAAACAAGCAAGCAAAATATAGCCAGAGACACTGAAATAAAGAACAAACTGACAGTGACCACAGGGGAGAGGCAGAGGGGATAAGGGGGGGGGGGGGGAGGGGGGAAGGCCGGCCGAGGAACCGGGGAAAGGGACCCCCGGACAAAGCAAAAGGGGGGGGGGGGGGGGGGGGGGGGGGGGGGGGGGGGGGGGGGGGGAAAGCTGCTGGGGTCGAAATGGAGACAACTGAATTCGAACAACAATAAAAAACACTGTTAGCTCACCCCGAGTTCCTGACTCAGTGGCTCTGGGGCGGACCGAGAGTCTGCACTGCCAACCAGCTCTCCTGAGACGCTGACACTGCTGGCCTGGGGACCCCACTGTGAGAACCGCTGTCATTGCGATCCAGGGAGTCCTATTTGCAGGGCCAGAGATTGGCTCAGGAATGAGCACGTGACTTCATACTGACCAATGAGAGCTGAGAGGAAGTCTGGGGCAGAGCTAGGACGGCTCTCCCAGACTCTTGCTTTTTTTGAGCGCTGTGCCCTGGATGGGACGCCTGGACCTGCCTCATCCATCCAGCAGCCCTGAGGGGAGCCTGCCTGGGGCTACGGCGAGCACCCTGGGGAGGGAGGGAGGACAGGGCCTCGGGGGGAAGAAGCGGGGTCCTTGTGACATTGTCAGTCAGCTGACACCAACCTTCCTGCCCCCCACCTCCGCACCTGCTCCCGAGATAGCAAAACCCCTATTATAAAGCCAATTCAGTGTCTCTGTCGCTGCAGCTAAAAGCATCCAATCCGATCAGCCGAGCAGTTGCCCAAACCGTGTGACAGACGTGAGCGCGGAGCCACATGCACGCCCAGCACCCAGCGCCGCTCACTTAGGTGCTTCATGAAGCTTTTCGTGGTCGGAGCTGGTGATAGTGTCGTGATGCAGACGCTGGCGTGTGAGGGCGGGAGAGAAGGCTGACCTTTGTCCTTGTGCCCCAGTTCAAGGTCAGAATGCAGGACACAGGGACCATGGGACAGGCCATATCAGGAGTGTTGTGTGCACCTGCAATGACCAGCAAAAGGACCAACCAGAGTTTTAAGTGTTCCCAGTGACAAATGCCGAGTTATTAAGAGATTTGAGGGGCAGGGGATGGTGAGAGGGACTCCCCAAGTTCTTTTAAGTGCCTGTGGGGTGGGGTGCTCCCGAAGTGATGTTGCCTGGGGGGACTGCAGTCTCCAAGGAGACTGGAAAGGGACTCACACTCCTGGGTCAGCCTAAGGAGACAAACTCCGGTTACTGGACGACTCACCCAATGCTCCTCCGTGTGCTTCGTGACAGAGGATCTCAGAAGTGCTTGGCCCCTGTCCAAAACCTTGTGTCGGGGCTGCTGGGCCTTTGTTTCTTTTGGACTAGGTCTAAAAATAAAAAAAATGAGGTTCAATGTCCTCAGCACAAGTCATTCAGATCCCACATTGTGACTGGAGTCTTTTCTCTGACAAATGCATGTTCCAGAACAGAGGGGGCTGGGGAGAGAACAGGAAGATGGAACTGGTGCCTGTGTGCACCGTCCTCAGCTGCACAGGTCAGGGCCTCAGCTGCACAAGGTCAGGGCCTCAGCTGCACAAGGTCAGAGGCTCAGCTGCACAAGGTCAGAGGCTCAGCTGCACAAGGTCAGGGGCTCAGCTGCACAAGGTCAGAGGCTCAGCTGCACAAGGTCAGAGGCTCAGCTGCACAAGGTCAGGGCCTCAGCTGCACAAGGTCAGAAGCTCAGCTGCAGACCTCTGGGAAATGGGTAGCAAAACAGGAAGGGGCATTTGGCCACAAAGGAGTGATCTGTGTGAGTCAGTCTTGGAATCGGCCACTAGTGTGACTTCTTTACAAAAAA